>LZPO01108698.1:21318-39258 GCA_001675575.1 Neotoma lepida
AGCTGGCTGGTTCTGTGACTCAGGGAGCCACTCTTGGTCTTATCAGGGCTCTTGGTCCATTGAGAGCTGGCAGATTCTGTGTTTCAGGATGCCACTCTTGACCAATGGGTGTCAGCAGATTTCAGGTCTCAGGAAGCCACTCTTGGTCCAATGAAAGCTGTATTGGAGTCTTAGGAAGCCTCTGGGTTCTCGCGGCGGGGGGATGGGTAGGGGTTGGGGCGTGGGTTTTGTAGATTGCAGGGTCCAATGGAGTCCTTTGGAGGGTGAGGCTGCCCCCCAAGTGGTCACTTTTAGGTAAATATTAAATTATATGATTTCCTGGGGACAGCTGCAGCTGTCCCTTCTGCTGCAGCCAGTGAGAGGTGGGACCAGCTCTGTGTAGCCTTTGGACATCAGGCAACAGTCCAGAACAAGGACATCCATATAGTCTTTGATAGTAACATGGGCCATGGACATCATCGCAGACCCCTGCTGCTGCATGGCCATAGACCAGACACGGCCCTCAGTGGCAGCACAGGCCAGGACTTCACCATGACCTCAGGTGGCTTCACAGGATGCTCACATCAGGCTGTTCCTTTCCACCCTCTCCAGATCCACCTCTCTTCATTGCACTCAAGTTGCCCNCTTCTTCTTCCCTCCCATTTCTCCACCCTATACTTTCATATTGTAGTGGTTTGTACTGTGGGCAGGCCATGCATTTGGGCNGGGGCTCTGGTATCTTCTTCCTGCCTACTGTGTATGGTGGCAGGCAGGGCTTCTGGGTGTCTTCAAGTGTTTGTCCAAGCCAAAGTTTCCAAAGGAAATAAATCTCTGGCCAAAGTTAAACACAGCATGGATAAAACTGTAATTCAACATAGAGTTGTCCAGTCTCATGGATAAACTGTCACCCCATTCACCTAGAGAGATGAGCAGCTAGGCCAATGGTGAGAAATAAACACAGCAGGGCAGGTCCAGTCAGTTGTTGGTCTCCATTCTGCAGGCACTGCTCTTCTTCTTCTTGGGCTAGGTGGGAGAGCTATCCTTGGGGGCACAAGAGCAAGAGAGCTGGCTCTGCCCCTAATGAGCTGCAGCACTCAGGAGAGTGGAACCTTCATCCCCTGCACCTTGCCTGAGCAACACAGTAGAGCTGGTCCTGGTGGTGTGGGTGCAGGTGAGCCAGCCCTGAGGACATGATAGCTAGAGAGCTGACCCCTGCTCTTGCTGCCTGCAGCATTGGCTGAGCTACCTGGTACAGTACTGGAGAGCTCTCCCTGGTGGTGAGGATGTGGGTGAAATAGAAAGCTGACCAACTCAGCAGATCTAGGGCTATGAGTTGGAATACCCCAGCATCCACCCTATCTATGAACTTCTGAAGCATGTGACGGGGCTGGTCCTGCAGACCCAAAGCTGCAGGACCTCTATGCTACAGGACAGTAGCAGGATATCTAAGAAGAATCCAGTGAGGATCCAGTTTGATAGTGTAGCAGAAACCAGAGGCCTCAAACCAGACCAAGGACTCATTGCAACGAACATTTCCAAGTGTAGATGTATGGACTAAAGGGTATATTGTATGACTCACTGTGACACACTACAACTTCCACGATGAGATTACTTTTTAATTTTATTTTAATTTGAGGGGGAAGTTGCAAGGGCAGATATGAAGGGACAGGGAGATGAGTGGAATTAGGTGCATGATGTGAAATCTACAAAAAATCAGGAAAGAGATTTTTAAAAGTGATGTTTCCTATGTCATTTTCAAACATCCTTAGTGTTATCTCTCCTCTGTCCCTCACACTGAGTGTTACCTTCCGTCTTCCCTCCACTGTTGAGATCCCTCTTCCATTTTTTTCCGTTCCTNCCTTCATTTCACCTCTGTCTGGCTGTCTGCCTCTCTAGAGCTCCTCCTCTGTGCCCACCACGATGGTCACTTTTCATTTTCCTGATTTCTGTGTTTACTCTGGGTTATAGACTCACATCTAAAGATTTAAAACTAGCTANAATCCACAAATCAGGGAGAACAGCAACATTTACCTTTCTGAGTCTGGGACACTTCACTAAGTATAATATTTTTTAGTTTCATTTATTTAGCTGCAAATTTTATTTTTCTTTGCAGCTTAATAGTATTCCATAGTGTACATGTACCACAATTTCATCATTCATTCATCTGTTGAAAGGCAGTTAGGCTGGTTTCATTTCTTAGTTATTGGGAATGACGTAGCAATAAAAATGACTGACAAAGTCTCTGTAGAACAGGATGTCCCTTGGGCGTATGAAGATGAGTAGTACAGGCAGGATAAGTGATAGATGTNCTTTGTTGGTTTTGGAGACTTTCGCTGCACAGATTTGCATTCCATCACTAGTGAATCTAGTGAATGAGGGATGAGGATTCCTCTTTCCCTCATCCTCGCCAGCTTTTCTTGTCAGCTGTTTTCTTCATCTTAGCTATTCAGACTGGGATGAGACGAATTCTAAATGTAATTTTATTTTACGTTTCACTAGTTGTTAAGGATTTTAAACATTGTTTAAGTATTTCATTGCTGCTAGCCACAGGAAAATGTAATGGAATTCAGCTACTTTCACAAAAGCTACTAAATGCTAACATACTGACTTGCCAAGTGAAAGGTCAAGGACTTTTCCAGTCAAGCCATGTCTTAAGAAGNCTTGTTGATATTTTAGCTTTTGTATACATATTAGCCAATTCCTGCAATGATTTCCTTGTATGCTGTGTATGCTTTCAAGAACTCATAACAGTGTATGTTATCTGAAATACCTATCAAGCATCCAAGGCCAAACGATCTCCTGAATTAAGATAAACTAAGCTCAGACCCTCCTTTCTTATACAGCCTTAGTGGTATTTATACTAACATTATACACTCCNAACATTTACCTAACCACCTCTAGGAATGTAGTTTGAGCACATAAATTCCCTTTTTCTGGTATATTAACCGATTTTAGCTCTTAGTTGACCTCCTCCTTTACAACTCCCTCTTTGGGTTATAAAAGAAAGCCTGACAGTCACTGCCTGAGGAAAATTCTTATCTGCCTTTATGACCCTGTAAGAATTCAAGTCTGGTGACCTTGCCTTAGCCAGAGCATTGCTATTGCATGGATATATAACTGTAAACCTCAGAGACTTAGAGAGGATTTTGACTGGAGAACTAGGTGGAGAAGTAGAAGAATGAGATGGAAGATGAGGAAAAGCCAGATGGGAAAGAACGAGATAAAGAATGAGATGAGAAAGACCAAGATGGGGCAGAACTAAGATGAGAGAATTAAGATAGAACTTAGAGGGGACAGCAGATAAATGTAGAGAGAAATCAAGCGAGAAAGGAACTAGCAATGAGAACAGAACTGTAGTTGTGTAGATAGAATTTTATCCCAGAGGAATAAAGTAGACAGACGAAAGTGCTCTGTGTACATAGATTCTTTTCCCCAAAATAATTCACACCATCCGTAGGTTCTCTTCTGNGATTGTGGGAAGAAGATTATTGAGGCTGGACCATAATAATTTTTGAGATTTCATAGCCACTTTTTCCTCTTTTTTTATGTTCAGATGCATAACCTATTTTTGAATTGGGTAATTTGTTTTCTTGATTCTTTGTTTTTTGAGATGTATATATCTGATATTAACCTTCTATCAGATATATAACTGGCATAGATTTTCTTAAACTATGTGGAGTTCTTCACTTGGCAAGTCAGTATTTTAGCGTGCATGATCCAATACTGTGTGACACCACTGACTTGTATTTTTAAATTGTTAATGTTATTATTATTAATTTTGTTGCTATTGTTATATGCGTATGCATGCATGTGTGTTGCATCTATGCATATGTCATGTTGCATGTGTTGAAGTCAGAGGACAACTTTTGAAAGTTGCTTCTCTCTCTCCTCCTTTCTCTTTCAAAGTTCAGATCATCAGCCTTGTGTGGTTAATATTTTACCAGTTGAGCCACCTCATTGCCTCTTTCAGTCTTTCATAGGCAACCTTCCATTATTATGTATTTAATCCCTAATGACTGAATTAGTAGCTGAAAATACCATGAATTTTCCTGTTTGTATACTTGCATAAGTAAAATTTCCTAAAATTTGCAAGATGAGATATGAAACTAACCTAATTCTCCGTCCCAGGGTTATTACTACATATAAGAAAAACATGGTACCTGTTTCTCTAGTAAATGCCCACTTGAGAGAGAAGACNGTGAAACTGTATTACAGAGTTCTAAAGACAGACAGCTTCTTCAGCAGGAATGGTGTCCAGGCTTTCTTCTTTCTCTGTTCATCAACCCTAAAACATACTAGCTTTGTATATCCTCAATTCCAAATTGTGTTCTAGCTACCTTTATCAACTTGGCACAACCTAGATCCATCTGGGAAGAAAGTCTTTTGAGGAATTGCCTAGAGCAGTAGACTTCAACCTTCCTAATGCTGTGGCCCTTTAATGCAGTTCCTCATCTTGTGGCGAACCCCAACCATAAAATTATTTTATTGCTACTTCATTAACTGTAATTTTGCTACTATTATGAATGATAATATAAATAGTTATGTTTTCTGAGAACGACCCATGTGAAAGGGTTGTTAGACCCACAAAGGGGTTGCAACTCACAGGTTGAGAACCACTGGCCTATATTGACATATAGACATGTCTGTGGGTGATTGACTTGTTTGTTAATTGATGGAGAAGGGTGCAGTCCAGTTTAGCCACCTAAACTTGGTGAAACCTAAGCATGAAACCCCTGAGTAAACCAGCAAGTACCATTACTCCATGATTTCTAACTCAAGTTTCTGCTTGAGTTCTTGCCTGGACACTCTGTAATTATTGACTATTATCTAGAAATCTAAAGCAAATAAACCCTTTGTTTCCNAAATTTTTAGTCAGAGTGTTTTATCACAGCAATGGAAACAAAACTAGAATGCCTCATTATCCTTTTAATTCACCCAATCTGAAACACTAGTAAAACTTGGTCAAGCAATATTCACTATTAATAAGAAAAGTCTAGTAAACTTAGATATGTCTCATCAAGAAGTTTTCCTGATGATCTTTGGAGATTTCTGCATAATCCCCATAGATTTTCTTCTAGTGAATACTTGGTACTTCAGAAATTTTTTTCTCTGATTTTTTAAATTACTTGTGATTCCAGACCTGATGTTTCTCTACTCTTTGAATCTGCAGGGCAGCCTGTGACATAACCACATTATATCTCAAATCCTGTGACATAATCACATTATATCTCAAATCCCAAAAATGAGGCTGGGAGAGATGGCTCAGCAGCTAAGAGTACCTGCTGGATGTAAAGGGAACCTTATTCCCAGTGCCCAGAAAGCAGCTCACAATTGCCTGTAGCTCCAGTTCCAATGTGTTTGATGCCCTCTTCTGGCNTCTGAAAATATGTGGCATGCATATGGTCCATACATGTACATTCAGGCACAATGTTCATATAACAAAGCTTAAAAAAAACCAAGATAATAGTTACATAAACATTATAATCAAATGCTTATTGGATATCTACATTGCATATTAACATTTTTCTTTAAACAATATTAAACCTGTATCACAATTAGGAACATACAATAGAGATAGGGTAAATCAAATTTTTTAAATAAGGAATATTTGGATTTTTAACTTCCATACAGACTGCTAAGCCTATCACTGGGAAAAACACATACTTCATATCTTTGATATACATGATATGATATCTTTCATATACATGTTCAAAGATATGACTGTATATTTAAATATTCATAAATGATCACGTTCATGATGCTTATATATAAGTAGGTATATTTATAATTCATGTTGTCTGTGGACCAATGACAGATAGTTCATTAGAAACTACAAAATCAGCAGCCAAAGTAACAGCTTGCACTGGTGCCTTCAATCTCAGCAACATAACATAGTATGGGACAGATGGCACTTCCACATGCCATGGAACACACTGTAGGAGAATGATCCCCAAATTAAGAAAGCTCTTCTAAAGAGTGACTGAAGAGATCATTATTCTGAGTCTACCTGGGAATGCAGAACTCTATATGCTTGCTTCTGAGTCTTCCCCAGAGACAAGGACTCTTAGAGCATCTCCCTTTTGCAATGTTCTTTTTAAATTAGGAATGTCACACATGTATATAATGGGTTATGTANGCCACTTTTTCCTCTTTTTTTATGTTCAGATGCATAACCTATTTTTGAATTGGGTAATTTGTTTTCTTGATTCTTTGTTTTTTGAGATGTATATATCTGATATTAACCTTCTATCAGATATATAACTGGCATAGATTTTCTTAAACTATGTGGAGTTCTTCACTTGGCAAGTCAGTATTTTAGCGTGCATGATCCAATACTGTGTGACACCACTGACTTGTATTTTTAAATTGTTAATGTTATTATTATTAATTTTGTTGCTATTGTTATATGCGTATGCATGCATGTGTGTTGCATCTATGCATATGTCATGTTGCATGTGTTGAAGTCAGAGGACAACTTTTGAAAGTTGCTTCTCTCTCTC
The DNA here is from genome assembly GCA_001675575.1 of Neotoma lepida. Classification (NCBI taxonomy): domain Eukaryota; kingdom Metazoa; phylum Chordata; class Mammalia; order Rodentia; family Cricetidae; genus Neotoma; species Neotoma lepida. The sequence continues at coordinate 27,798 of LZPO01108698.1, forward strand.
CTCCTTTCTCTTTCNAAGTTCAGATCATCAGCCTTGTGTGGTTAATATTTTACCAGTTGAGCCACCTCATTGCCTCTTTCAGTCTATCATAGGCAACCTTCCATTATTATGTATTTAATCCCTAATGACTGAATTAGTAGCTGAAAATACAATGAATTTTCCTGTTTGTATACTTGCATAAGTAAAATTTCCTAAAATTTGCAAGATGAGATATGAAACTAACCTAATTCTCCGTCCCAGGGTTATTACTACATATAAGAAAAACATGGTACCTGTTTCTCTAGTAAATGCCCACTTGAGAGAGAAGACNGTGAAACTGTATTACAGAGTTCTAAAGACAGACAGCTTCTTCAGCAGGAATGGTGTCCAGGCTTTCTTCTTTCTCTGTTCATCAACCCTAAAACATACTAGCTTTGTATATCCTCAATTCCAAATTGTGTTCTAGCTACCTTTATCAACTTGGCACAACCTAGATCCATCTGGGAAGAAAGTCTTTTGAGGAATTGCCTAGAGCAGTAGACTTCAACCTTCCTAATGCTGTGGCCCTTTAATGCAGTTCCTCATCTTGTGGCGAACCCCAACCATAAAATTATTTTATTGCTACTTCATTAACTGTAATTTTGCTACTATTATGAATGATAATATAAATAGTTATGTTTTCTGAGAACGACCCATGTGAAAGGGTTGTTAGACCCACAAAGGGGTTGCAACTCACAGGTTGAGAACCACTGGCCTATATTGACATATAGACATGTCTGTGGGTGATTGACTTGTTTGTTAATTGATGGAGAAGGGTGCAGTCCAGTTTAGCCACCTAAACTTGGTGAAACCTAAGCATGAAACCCCTGAGTAAACCAGCAAGTACCATTACTCCATGATTTCTAACTCAAGTTTCTGCTTGAGTTCTTGCCTGGACACTCTGTAATTATTGACTATTATCTAGAAATCTAAAGCAAATAAACCCTTTGTTTCCNAAATTTTTAGTCAGAGTGTTTTATCACAGCAATGGAAACAAAACTAGAATGCCTCATTATCCTTTTAATTCACCCAATCTGAAACACTAGTAAAACTTGGTCAAGCAATATTCACTATTAATAAGAAAAGTCTAGTAAACTTAGATATGTCTCATCAAGAAGTTTTCCTGATGATCTTTGGAGATTTCTGCATAATCCCCATAGATTTTCTTCTAGTGAATACTTGGTACTTCAGAAATTTTTTTCTCTGATTTTTTAAATTACTTGTGATTCCAGACCTGATGTTTCTCTACTCTTTGAATCTGCAGGGCAGCCTGTGACATAACCACATTATATCTCAAATCCTGTGACATAATCACATTATATCTCAAATCCCAAAAATGAGGCTGGGAGAGATGGCTCAGCAGCTAAGAGTACCTGCTGGATGTAAAGGGAACCTTATTCCCAGTGCCCAGAAAGCAGCTCACAATTGCCTGTAGCTCCAGTTCCAATGTGTTTGATGCCCTCTTCTGGCNTCTGAAAATATGTGGCATGCATATGGTCCATACATGTACATTCAGGCACAATGTTCATATAACAAAGCTTAAAAAAAACCAAGATAATAGTTACATAAACATTATAATCAAATGCTTATTGGATATCTACATTGCATATTAACATTTTTCTTTAAACAATATTAAACCTGTATCACAATTAGGAACATACAATAGAGATAGGGTAAATCAAATTTTTTAAATAAGGAATATTTGGATTTTTAACTTCCATACAGACTGCTAAGCCTATCACTGGGAAAAACACATACTTCATATCTTTGATATACATGATATGATATCTTTCATATACATGTTCAAAGATATGACTGTATATTTAAATATTCATAAATGATCACGTTCATGATGCTTATATATAAGTAGGTATATTTATAATTCATGTTGTCTGTGGACCAATGACAGATAGTTCATTAGAAACTACAAAATCAGCAGCCAAAGTAACAGCTTGCACTGGTGCCTTCAATCTCAGCAACATAACATAGTATGGGACAGATGGCACTTCCACATGCCATGGAACACACTGTAGGAGAATGATCCCCAAATTAAGAAAGCTCTTCTAAAGAGTGACTGAAGAGATCATTATTCTGAGTCTACCTGGGAATGCAGAACTCTATATGCTTGCTTCTGAGTCTTCCCCAGAGACAAGGACTCTTAGAGCATCTCCCTTTTGCAATGTTCTTTTTAAATTAGGAATGTCACACATGTATATAATGGGTTATGTANAAGGCCATGTCTTATGTCCTCCCCTTCAGTTACTCTTATATCCCCTCCACTCCCTCTTTTCTCTCCAAAGTTTATGCTTTCTTCTTTTTAAAATCTGTTGTGTCTACTTAGTGCTGCCATTATGGGCATGGGCAAAGGACTGGGGCTTGGGAAGTCTCTCAGGGGCTACACCCTCAAAAAAGCTGACTCTCTTTAATGCCTTTGTATGTAAACATTGTTGAATTACTCATAAGTATCTTTATTTATGATTTAGCTAGACTGTGAAGAATTGCTATGGAAAAATCAGCTTTCAGAGTGCCAATTTAGTTGTTCACAGGGAAAAAATAAAGTAATATTTTACACCTTTTAAAAAAGATAGAGTGAGATGCTTTATCCTAAAGTGACAAAATAAATAATTCTAAAAATAAATAAAGAAAAAGCTATTGCAATTGTGGAAAATAGGCCTCACGTAAAATTGATCTAGTGTCAAAGTCAGCATGGATGCAGCAAAGAGGCGCAGTGAGTATAAATGGATGTGCAACTACTCAGAAGGAGAGTGAGGCAGACTTTAACATCCTTTATCTCTACAGTATCACTGCTGAAAGAGGGACANGGAGTTGAGTACTAGCGTTGGGACTGAGAAACTTCATCAGAAATAGGTAGCTGGAGAGTAAATTGTTTTATAAGGGTAGTTGCTAATAGTGTGATTTTGATTCATTGTTTGTTTGGTTCACTTCTTTTGAGACAGGTTTTTTCCATGTAGCTCAGGCTGGCTTTAAACTCACTATTGAGCACAGCTGACCTTGAATTCATGACTGTCCTGACTGAGCTGCCTGGTTGCTGTGATTATAACCCTGCACTACCACACCCATATCTAAAACTACATTCCACAGGGAATATACAGAACCAAGATTGAGGGCTGCTTTAAAAAATGCTGAGAGGAGGTGAATGGAGTTTTGGCCACTCAAAGAATGCAAGGACAATGATGTTGCTCAAAGAAAGACTAAGACTGTTTCCTGTGTGGAAAACACCTGCAAGCGGAAGGCTCTTGGAGCGGAAGGCACCTCATGAGACTCACAACTTGATCCAGTGGAATTGATAAAGTGTATATGGGGTACCTGCTCCTTCTGCTCAACTCCACTGGTAAATTAAAGCAAACGAAAGGCTCGGTTTATATTAAAGCGAAAGGAAGTATTAAACTCCTACAAAATTTGTAGTTCAGGATGACAAATACAACAGCAAGTAATTTTAATCAAGTTTCTCAGTTCCCTAAGCATGGCTATAAATCAATGGGAATGAATAAGTTGGCAGTTTGTTTTTAAAATTCATTTTTAAACATCTCAGCTGAAAAAAATGAGAGCTTAAAATGTAAATAACAAGTTAATCTAAACTATAACTCACTGCATATGTGCAGTTCTCATCNGNAGTAGCTGTGAGATATTTCTCCTCCACATATAAAACAGATCTTTTTATAGCAAACACACCAGAACCTCCCATCCTTTCTAACTTTATGTAAATTTTATTATTTTTGTTAGAAGGGGGCTAGATGTTTTAAGAATATGATTCACTGAATGNTTTAAATAAAATTTCAGCAGTGTTTTNGGCAATGAAAATGAGAGGTTAGCATGAGGGCTTATTAAAATCTGAAGGTTAATGAGGAAATCAGTTAAAGAAAATATTAGGATCCTTGATAAGGAAGCAAAATTCATTTTTATCCATGAGTATTTGTAAGCAGTGGAAGCAGTAGACAGCATATATTTGAGAATGAGTGTGTTTTACATGGCAGAGAGAGTCTCCAGAGTTGCTATAATAAACTACAAAAGGCAACCTATCTTCTATTTCTGGGTGCCAGGAATCTGTAACTAAGAATTCAGCAAGGGCATACTTGGCTGTGTAACTAATAGACATGAGTATTTTCATGTCTCCTCATTTTTCATGACTTTACTGTAATCTTTGGTATTTTTACATGCATTCTGCAGCTCCTCAATCCTGTCTCCACTATAACTAAACTTCCTTTCTTATCTGGTCATCTGTTTATTTCCTTCTCTTATAAGATAGCCATGTTGCTAAAGTCTCTACCCTACTTCGAAGTGCCTTTCACTAAATTCTTTAGTTTATCAGGAGCCCCATTTATAAATAGCATCACATTCTGAGATGCCTAAGGTTAGAGTTTCAAGATACTTCTTATTTAACACAATTAATTTCATAAAAGAAGGAATAGTATGCTGATGAANGACCCCATATTCCTGAAGTTGTTTCACCAAAGCATTTTCATGGAAAGATCCATGTATTGGTGATTAGATGTAAGGGAATAGGAATTGATGATCCCTTTGAAAATTAGCTCATTCCATGTCATTTCCTATGAAGATTTTCCCCATGGTGTTAATACACAGATATATTCAATGTAGAAGAAACATATTAGTAAAAATAAGTTCAATGTTAAATAAAATGTCTAAAGTACATCACAGTGTTCTTGGATAAAATATTTTATATCATTAAAATTTAATTTATTAAATATTATAAAAATAATGAAATGAAAAAATATTAGGATGAAACAAGAAGAGCATGAATTTGAGGTGAAACTGAGATCTGACTCAGATAAAAGTGAAAATACACAAATTATGTGCTCACTGTAATCTCTTATAGATAAAGGTTAAACGAGGAAACTGGCAAAAGTTTTTATAATAGCTCTTTTGGGGACATGATGTAGAAGTAGTTTATTTCTGTATGTGTGTGAATGTGTGTGTATGTGCATGTGCTTTACTTTACTAAGTATGAATAAACAGTCAAGGTGTTGACAGGGAACATGTATATGATAGTTAATATTGTTTGTCAAACGATGATGTATATAATTACCAAAGAGATAAATTTCTAAACATTCCTGTGAGTGATTATTGAGATTAGGTAACCTGAGGAGGAAAGGTTCTCCCTCACTGTCAGTGGCATCACTGCCTTGACTGGTGTCCTGTACTGTGTCAAAGGAGAGTGCTAGCTGGGTATGACCATTCATCTCTTCCTGTCTCTGGACTGCAGAGTCAGTATACCCAGCCACCACCAACTNCTGCTATACTACCACAGCAGGCTCTGAATATTCCACCATAACTGAAGCACAAGAAAAAAGACATTAAAATCACCTATATGAAGATGACAGAGGTTCTTAAAGAGAAAATGAAATCCAGGAAAACAGAAACAAAGAATTGAAAGAAATGATTAAATCCCTGAAAGAAAGCCAGGGGAGGAGCAGTTGAAGGAAATGAATAAAACTGTTCAAGACCTATAAAGGGAAATGAAGTAATAAAGAAAACACAATGGGAACTCTGGAAATGAAAAATTTAGAAATTCAATTGGGAACTACAGCAAGCTTCAGCAATAGAACACAAGAAATNGAAAAGAGAATCACAGTCATTGAAGATATGATAAAGGAAATGGAAACATTGGTCAAAGAAAAGATTAAATCTAAAAATTTCCTGACATGAAACATCCAGGAAATCTGGGACATTCTGAAATGGTGATTGAAAGTTCCGTAGATGGAAAAACTAAGATATTCCATGTTAAAAATCAAATATAAACAATATCTGTCTACAAATCCAGTCCTACAGAAGGTTCTAGAAGGAAAATTCTAACCTAAAGAGGTTAACTACACTTATGAAAACACAGGAAATAAATAATGTCACATAAGCAAAACCAAAGAAAAGAAGCACAAAAATACACACACAGATACACACATACACATACATATACACACCACCACCACCTCCACCACCACGACTTCTACCACCACCACCACCACCAACTCCACCAACACCACTTCCATCACCACCACACACACACAAAAAAAATAGGAATCAATACAATTTGGTCATTAATATTTCAATATCAGTGGTCTCAATTCTGCAGTAAAAAAGATACAGACTAACAGAATTGATGCAAAAACAGGATCTGTTCTTCTGCTGCATCCAAGAAACACATCTCAGCATCAAACCAAAACTAACCAAAAGAGATAGGAAAAGACACTACATGCTCATCAAAGAAAAAATCCACAAAGATGGCATTTCAATTCTTAGCATCTATTCCCCAAACACAAAGGCACCCACTTTTGTAAAAGAAACATTACTACAACTTAAAACACATATCGACCCTCATCCAACTCTCAACAATAGACAAGCTAGTCAGACAAAAAAACAAACAGAGAAATTCTGGAGCTTACAGACATTATAAACCAAATTCTACCTGAAAGGTATTTATAGAACATTTCACCAAAACAGAAAAGAATATACATTCCTTTCAGCACCTCATGGAACTTTCTTCAAAATCTACCATATACTTAGACACAAAGCAATAGATAATAAGAAAATTGAAATAATTCCCTGCANCCTATCTGACCATCATGGATCCAACAAGATATCCAACAGAAAAATTTCAAACTAATGAAAACTGAAAAACTCTTTACTGAATGAAAAATGGGTCAAGACAGACAGAAAGGAAAAAATTAAAGTCTTCCTAGAATTCAATGAAAATGAATATACAGCATACCCAAACGTATGGGACACAATGAAAGCAGTGCTAAGAGGAAAGTTCATAGCACCAAGTATATATATATATATATATATATATATATATATANAGAGAGAGAGAGAGAGAGAGAGAGAGAGAGAGAGAGAGATCTCATTCTAGCAACTTAACAGCACACCTGAAAGCTCTAGAACAAAATGAAGCAAACACATCCAATAGACAGCAAGAGATGAGCAAACTGAGGGCTGAATCAATAAAAGAGAAACAAAGAGAACAACATAAAGAATCAATGAAACAGAGGTTTTTTTTTGAGAAAATAAACAACATAGACAAACTCTTACCCAAACTAATTAAAAGACACAGAAAAAAACTGTTACACAAACTAGCTAAAAGACAGAGACAGAATATTAAAATTCACAAAATCAGAAAAGGGAGACATAACAATAGACATCATGGAAATCCAGAGACTCATAAGGACATACTTTAAAAACCTGTACTCTACCAAATTGGAAAAATCTAAAAGAAATGGATAATTTTCTGGATATATACCACTTACTAAAGTTAAATCAAGATCAAATAAACAATTCAGATAGACTTATAACCCCCCTAGTGAAATAGAAGTTGTTATTAAAAGTCTCCCAAACAAAAGAAGCACAGGGCCATGTGGCTTTAGTTTATAGTTCTGCCAGACTTTCAAAGAACAGATAACAATCCTCCTTAAATTATGCCAGAAAATAGAAACAGAAAGAATAGTCCCCAATTCATTTTATGAGGCCATAGTTACTCTGATACCCAGTCATCTACATAATGTCTCCACAAAGAAAAAGAATTGCAGACCAATTTCCCTTATGAATATATATGAAAAAATACTCAATAAAACACTTGCATACTAAATCTAGGAACACATCAAAAAGTTCATCCACCATGATGAAGTAGGCTTCNTCCTAGAGATGCAGGGATGTTTCAATATATGCAAATCAGAAATTTAATCCATCATATAAACAAACTGAAAGAAAAAAATTATATGATTATCACATGAGACACAAAAAGGGCCTTTGACAAAATCCAACACCAATTCAGGATAGAAGTCTTGGAGAGAACAAGGATACAATGAACATACTTAAATATAATAAAGGCAATTTACAGGATGCCTATAGCCAACGTGAAATTAAGTGGAAAGAATCTCAAAGCAATTCCACTAAAATCAGGAATAAGACAAGGTTGTCTACTCTCTACATATCTATTCAAAATAGTACTTGAAGTTTTAGCTAGAGCAATTACACAACTGAAGGAAATCAAGGGGACACAGGGATACAAATAGGAAAGGAAAAAGTTAAAGCATCATTATTAGCAGATTCTATAATACTATATGTAAGTGACCCTAAAAATATTACCAGGGAACTCCTGCAGCTGGTATACACCTCCAGTGAAGTGGCTGAATACAAGACTAACTCAAGAAAATCAGTANCCCTACTATATACAAATGACAAATGGGCTGAGAAAGAAATCAGGGAAGCAACACCTTTCACAGTAGCTTCAAATAATATAAAATATCTTGGTATAACTATAATCAAGCAAGCAAAAGACTTGCATGACAAATCTTCCAAGTCTTTGAAGAAAGAAATTCAAGAAGATATCAGAAGACAGAAAGATCTCCCAGGCTCAAGAATTGGTAGGATTAACATGTAAAAATGTCCATCGCNTCAAAAGCAATCTACAGATTCAATGCAATCCTCATCAGATTTCTAACACAATTCTTCACAGATCTTGAAAGGACAATTCTCAAATTCATATGGAAAAACAACAACAACAACAAACAGGATAGCTAAAACAATACTGAACAATAAAAGAACATCCAGAGGTATCACCATCCCTGACTTCAAACTGTACTATAGAGTTTTAGTAATAAAAACCACATGGTATTAGCATAAAAACAAATACATTGGTCAATGGAATGGACTTGAAAATCTAGGCATGAATCCACACACCTATGCACACCTGATTTTTAATAAAGAAGCCAGAAATACACACTGGGAAAAAAAGACATCATTAACAAATGGTGCTGCTCAAACTGATATGCATGGAGAAGAATGCAAATAGATCCACACTTATCACCCTGCATAAAACTCAAGTCCAAGTGGATCAAAGACCTCAACATAAAACCAGATACACAGAACACGTTGCTCTGTGTCCTGTTAACAGTGCCAGCCAGTCCAACACTTCTATTTTATTTGGCTTTGTTTCAATTGNTACATTTGCACCAAAGAAACAGTATAATAATATCAGTACCAATTATTAACCAAACAATAACTAATAATATTATTGATTATTAATCAACTAATTACTAATAGTATTAATATAAACATGTACTTCAAAACTTTCCAGGTTATTTAATAATAATGCTAATTTCCTGGATTTCCTAATTACTGTATAACAAGAAAAACATTGATGACCTAAAATTCCAGGGCAAGTAAGAATGGAGACTAGGGGATAAATGTGAGAATAAGACTGTACTCTGGCTGCTGAACTAGAGAAGTGTCTAATTGTGGCTAAGTGAATATATGAAGGGACTGGTTTCTAGATATTTGAGTCAGCTTTATGGGCTAATTTTCTTCTGAAGTAAAACAAATATCATTGGACACAGTTATAAACAGACATCCTTATAACTGTGTACTCAGTCTTTAATTATGTTTTCTATCACAGAATACTGCATCTATTGTTTTTAGAGACAACACAAAATATCATTGTTTCTTATCTAGGATTTTTGTTCTTTATTNATGTTCAATAATTTCTGAGATGATTGCTCCTTNCAGTGATCTTGANGTAGTATCAGGCATTAATTCACAGACCAGTTCAAACTTTGTGACTATCAACTTACAGAGGATCTATTCTCTCATTTTATATATTGGAAAAATAAAACTTGATGGTGATTTGAATGGCAAAGGAGACCCAAAATCTGAATACCACTCTTGTTATCATTGCCTTCAGCAACTAATGATGGCATTAAGTAAAGTAAACTGTCTAATTAATTATGCTGAAGACATCATATAAATTAGATCTAGTCAAATCAAGCCAGACATAGAGTCATCCAATTCAGCTATTAAAAGATTGTTAAGAACATTTACTAATGTTACTTTGTTTGAGAAGCCAGGTCTCCATTCAGATAGTTCAAAGTCCCTTATTTTTTTTTTCATTCATCCTTCAAAATGACAGATTAGCCAATAATAATCAAGAAAGTAAAAGGCATAAGACTAGGAGGCAATTAAACAAAAGAAACTTCCTTTGAAATAAGGCCCCACCAAATGTGATTACAGGTTTCTCTTCTCAGGAGTCTCGGTGAAGGCAGTTTCTTCCCATTGGTTTATTGATGCATTTGCTGAGCTTTAAATATTTCATTCTGTTTTAATGTTTATTTTATTATGTTTTTAACTGTAGTGTATTTTTAATGTGAGACTCAAAAGGGGGTCTTTTTAAACTTAATTATTAATTATAATAAAGCCATAAGAAAATATCCCACAATGAAAGGATAAATTAAGAATTTATAATACCAAAAGAATTTACAGGAGTCTATTGATCTCATGAAAAGATAAAGCATATTACATTAAAAAAAGGAAATTTAAATAGAACAGGAGGCCAGGAAGGTACTTAAAAATGAGAGTATCAAGGATATGAAAAGTAGCTACTAGATGTAGCTTCTCTAAAGACAGAATTTCAGACATAAAGTTCTTGCCTTGCAAAGGAAAATTACAAATTTAGATGACCTGTATCGGCTTTGTTTATCATACACATCTTTTAAAATTCATAACAGATATGAGGGAGTATGAAATTAGGCAATTCTCATAGGTCTCATTTGACCTTTCCCCTCCCTTCTCTTACTCTCTTAAACACAAAATAATATTCTTTCTAAGTTTTCATTTTCTGTGTATGAACATTTTGTCTGCATGTATGTTTATGTGACACATGTATGCCTGATGTAAACAGAAGCCAGAAGAGGGCACCTGACACCTGGAACTAGAGTTAGAAGTGGTTGTGAGCCACCATGTGCATGCTAGGAACCAAACCCCAATACTGTACAAAAACAGCCAGTAATTGTAACTGTGGAGCCATCTCTCCAGCCCTGAAAACAATATTCTTAGTAAACCTAGAATGGTGAAGGGATTCCAACTAAGTTAATGTGGTAGTTTGAATGAAAATGGCCCCATAGGCTCATAGGGAGTGACAGTATTTGAAAGGATTAGGATGTCTGGCCTTCTTAGAGTAGGTGTCGCCTTACTGGAGGAAGTATGTNACTGGGGTCTGGCTTTGAGGTTTCAGAAGCTTAAGCCAGGCCCAGTGGCTCATTCTCATCCAGGTGCCTTCCAATCCAGGTACAAAACTCTGGGCTCCTTTTCCAGTACAGTGTCTGCCTGTGTGCCACCATGCTTCCCATGGTGATAACTGACTAAACCTCTGAAGGATAAGCCTGCTCCAATTAAATATTTTTATTTATAAGAGTTGCTGTGGTCATAGTGTCTCTTCACAGCAATAAATCTCTAAATATGACAGCGAGCATCCATGTTATTATCTAGAATTTATTTACAATTTTTGCTGTATAAAATTAAGAGATGGCTGAAATATTTTATGGTTTGGTGCACAGCACTCACAGAGAGAGAGAGAGAGAGAGAGAGAGAGAGAGAGAGAGAGAGAGAGAGAGAGAGAGAGAGAGAGAGAGAGAGAGAGAGA
>LZPO01108699.1:21516-32735 GCA_001675575.1 Neotoma lepida
GTGTGTGTGTGTGTGTGTGTGTGTGTGTGTGTGTGTGTGTGTGTGTGTGTGTGTGTGTAATATGAGGTGGTATGCTTTCCAGTTCTATAACACAAGACTTCAGTTTTCTATAAAAGGTAAAGAGTTATGCACCTTTACATGGTTAACAGGACTAGACATGAGATAAATTGCTGTGTGATTCTTAGTCCAGAGTAGGTGTCTCAGGTTCCCACCTTCATGTACCATTCATTCCTGAGTCCCTGACAATTTACCAATTGCAATATCCTGGCCATCTTTGGCATGACTGCATTCATACCCATCTTATAGGCACCACCAACTAGATAGGAANACATAAACAAGATGGACATGCCAGAGTGTCTTGGCAGTACAATGCTGAAGTCAGAAGCTAGGAATGGATATTATAGTAGAGATGTCATGCAATTAGGATGGAGCATCTCCAGGCTCCTTTTAACAATACGGTTCAGAGAAACATTGATCATCTTGACATCTGGATTTGCCACAGTGATTGAAGGCATTGTGCCAGTTGTAACTGGGTTATAAGAATATCAGCAAACTGCATCAAGCCAGAGTCAGTAGGTAACCCCCACCAATATTTAGAGACATGTTACATGACTAAAGATTTTAGAAGTCCAGTGAATTGTTCCAAAAGCTCCCCTCCAAAGAGTAAGTGGTGGTTTCCACATTTTGCTTATTATCTAATGCATAACACGTGGCTGGCCTCAAACTTGTAATGTAGCCAAGGATAGCCTTGAACTTCTGATCTTCCTACCTCCATCTCTGGAGAGCCAGGGTTACAAGCATGTGCTGTCATACCCAAATGATGAGTTTTCATTACTGTCCTGAAACTTGATTCCTGATATTCATTGTCTTCTTTTATATGGTGATTGGTGAACACCTTGAAACCTTGGACTTCTCAGCAGATACAAGTTGGATATCATGAGAGTTCTGCTGTATCCCAAGTAAAGAGAGATTGGTCATAGTGGGGTTATTCATGGATTTCTTCATGTTTTCTCAGCACCAACTTATGTTTTCTGGGTAGATACAGATACTGTTANTACTTCATCTCCCACAACTTCCAATTCTCATGGCTTCCCACAAAGTCATTGTCAGCTCCCTGGTAACAACCACAAACCACACTGGCATTCAGAGCCCTTGTACCTGACAGATCAGAGCTTTAGTTCCATATGGTATAAGGCAGTGCTTTAGGTGACAGAATTTAGAAATGTTTAAGGAGTAACCCCATAACTTTCATCAATGACTTATAGATTGCATTAACAAATTCTTCTCAAGAAGGACGGTTATCCCCTGTGTGGCTGCTCTGCACATTTGTCNAAAAACAACTCACAGGCTTCCACCTTCTCTTAGAGTTGTGCCCAACCTTATAATGCACCATTTTCATTTAGTTTCCAAACTTCCNTGCCTAACTTTCCAGCTTGAAATTGCTTCCTCCCCCCTCAGTTTAGAAGCTTTTCCTTGGGGCCTCTTTTCTAGGAAATTCAAACAAAATGTAGGCATTTAGAAGCAGCTATTATCATAGTCATGCAATGTGCAAACAATAATGAAATATTCTGGCCATAACTCAGCAGACCTGGAAACTCCCCAGCCTTCTGTAATTGGGACACTCATAATACAAGTCTTTTCAGAATTAAGACTTGGGTTAGAGGTGAAAAGTTTTAAAGTGCTATTTCTGATTATTAAAGCAGTATGTTTATATTATAGAAGGCAAAGGTGTTATTAAGTTGCCCATTATCTCATTATGTTCAATTATAATTTCATCATGTTTGCATTTATATTTAGAACATAATATTGAAATTAAGCCACGTATACTATTTGAAAGATTTTCACTTGTATTCTGCAATCATCCTTCATGAGGTAGCATTAATATTCTTAAATATTAGCACCTTTGTTTTTAATGTGCTTTCTTGTTGTCAATTAAATTCATTCTTTGTCAATCTCATGTGAGTGTATAATGTATCCTAACGACTCCATCCTCTCATTATCTCATCTTGCTCTCACCCCTGACAAACTCCTTCCTCTCTAACACCCCCTTTCCTAGATTTGTGAGTTTGGGTCTTATTTTGTGACCCATTTACTTTAGCTGGGACCATTTGGGTGACACTGGATAGCACATCTATTTTAAATGCTTAAGTAAGTCTATGAATAATCCAACATGATATATCAAATGTACAGGTGTTGCCTACCTGGCTTCTAAAGATATTGACATTTTGCTGTGTTTGCTTCAGATTTGTGTATATTATCTCATAAAGTCAAACTCTCTACATCTCCCTCATTCTATCTCTCTTCCTTGAGTTTCAGAGATAATCACCATTCTGATTTCGGTGTTACAAATTCCTAAGCATCTTTTTTAATGTCACTGTATTTCAGTGTAAGCCTTATAATGGATCCTACTTATGTGGGTCTTCAAAAATACTGGTTAGGCTTACTTCATCGTGTTGCTTATGTACTACTCTGTGATTTGCTTCTTTCATTCAGTAATGCATATATGTTGTTTATAGATGCCTTTAATTCATTTATTTGTTCTCACGAGTGCATAAATTCCAAAGAATAGGTATCATGACTTGTGCATCTATTCCATNGGTAGACTTTTCTCAGTTTTGTGTAGCTTCATAGATGTTGCCATAAAAATTGTCTGTGCATATTTTCCTGTACACAAGTAGCAGTGTCTCTGGCAGAACAGAATTAATGGCCACTGGGGGAGGGGCAGTCACATTCCTCAGTGGTGTAGGCACTGGTCAGTTGCCTTTGCTGAAGTAACTCCCCCTCTGTGCTCATGCGGGTAACTCTGATTAAATTCAGTAGGTCACACAGATTTTTTATTTTAAGACATGAAAATGGGAGAGGGGCTTGTTGGGAAAGAAGAAGGGGATTTGTGGGGGGGAAGAGAGCATAATGGAGAGAATATGATAAAAGTACATTTATCCATATGTGTATGGTACTGTAAAAAGAATAAATACATAAAAAAAACTACCACATACAGACATAGTTGGAGCAGGGATAGCTCATACACTAGTGGCAAGAGTTCAAAGTAAAACCAGTGGGTCACATCTAGTAATGTGAGAAGTGCTCAGTCCACAGCCCTGCAGTCTTGTCTCCACAGACTCTTCCAGCCTTGCCACAGTAGCGTTGATGGGGTTTTCCTTCTTGAATAGTACCTGTTGCCTTGGTATCCATATCCACAGTGTCACTCACCCTTCATTCATACATGTGATCAAAGGACCAACTCCACCTTTCCTAAAAGGCCTAAGCACATGTTCAATTGCCTCTCCTCTTTCCCTTTGTCTTTACCATTTTGGTGAATTACTGAAAGATAGTGGCTCTGCCGGAANCTCAGATTTTTATAGTTGGAGAAAACTTACCTTAATCCTCNGGGTTAAGCTCTGAGACTGGCTCCTCACTCCAGCTCTTCTGAAGCACTTGCCACCACAGAATCAGGCTTTTACATACAACTCCAGAGCCCAGCACATTGTGGCAGACTTTGAAAATGAAATCATTTTGCAAAGCACTTGCATCAAGGCTGTTCTATGGTATCAAAGAAAGCGCTTCTGTCTGGGCTACAGGAGTGCTTCCCAGCCCCTCGCCTGAAACTACCATTTTGTCCTTCATACCATTTCTGGTCTGCATAGGCATTTCTTCTTCTTCTCCTCCTCCTCCTCCTCCTTCTTCTTCTTCTTTTAAGCTCAGATATGTCTTACTGATTTCATCTGTTGGTCTTGTGTGCTTAGATAGTGGAGGTGTGTCCAAGTTTAAGCATACAAAGCTATCTTCATTAAAAGTCTCTCCATGTTACCAAGCAGCAGGTGGCACTGGGGCTTGTTCTGGGAATGACACTAACTCTTGTGATATTGCAGCTATTTAAAAATGACTCGTTTAAGCCCAGATGAACATTTATATTGGCAAGGGGTCCATTTAAGTTACAATTCCCCAAACACTCAGCTAGCTGACATTTCTAAATGTCTCTTCCACATAGTAAAATTTCCACTTTAAAAAAATGGTTTGAAAATAAAAGTTTTGCATAATGTCCTCTTTGCATTCCTGTAAATTCCAGTGTCTGAGGGAGACATCCTGAATGGAGTAAATGGGAAAACAAATCTTGTTTTGTTCTATGTAACTCACAAACAAGCTAATACTTACCACAACTTGAATGAATTGGTCCAGTCTTTTCAAAGTGATGATGGGATGAATGCAGGTGTATGCACCACTTATCAACTGGACCCAGTGGAAACAGGCAGCCTTAATGTGGAAATGGCCCGNGTTCACTAGATGCACCCACTTCAGCGCTAATAGTCCTATGTAGTTCATTCTCATGAGCTGAAATGAAAACCTTTTATGACCATTTAATAAAGATTGTGATGACAACTTGTGTCATAATAAACTTAAGAAGCATTTATTCATAGGATAAGATTTGTATCTGCCAGGTGGGGTATGTTTTTGTACCTGATGAGTGGGGTTTGCTGGGCTAACCACATTAGAAGAAAGAATATCTTTGTTTCTACTAAAAATTGCAGAACTGTGGAGAAGGGACCAGGCAGACAGAATGGTAAAATACAGAATGGCAAGAGACCCTTGCCCTAAAAGCAAAACCAAGGCGAGTGTGGGGAGGAGTACTCACAGGTGCACATGATGTGTANGTGTGTGCCACACAATGTGCATGTGCCCACAATTATTGACATAATAAAATACTATTATGGAGACATTGACTTTGACAGTAAACAAAACTGAATGTGCTGGTGCCGTAAATCAAAAACCTCCCTTGAAATAATGGTACTCTCCCAGACTCTCAGTCTCCTGGAGGTTGCCCTGCACATTAGTTACTTTTCTTGTTACTCTAGTTGAATATCTGACATGAAGCAAATTGGAGAGGAGGGGGTTTACATTGGTCTCGGTGAGGTCCCTGTTCAGCAGCATTGTCCTAAAGAAGCACAGAAGCATTTACTTCCAAAGATTCTTCATCAAAAACATCACACAAACAGCCCTGATACAGTCTTTGAGGGACTTCCCTCTGAAGCCAGGCCTCCATTGCCTGCACTTCTCTCAGCAGTCTCTTCAAGCCCATTTAGCTTGGAGTACTTAACAATCTTTCCAGCCCAAATTCTGAACACTTTCACAACCTCCTCTAAACCAGCATGGAGAGGTCCATCAGAGCCAACATCCCACTCTCTGTTATCAATTCTGTTCTGGTTTGATTTCTATTGCTGTGATAAACACCATGACCAAAAGCTACTTGGGGAGGAGAGGGTTTATTTGGCTTACGCTTTCTGATCACAGCCCATCATTGGGGGAAGTCAGAGAAAGAACTCCAGGAGCAGAGGTAGCAGCCATGGAGGAAAGTTGCTTGCTGCCTTGATTTTCAAGGCTCGCTCAGCTTCCTTTCTTAAACAANCAGGACCAAGGTGCCCAGGGGTGGCACCGTCCGCAGTGGGCTGAGCCCTCCTGCAGCTTTTAACAATTAGGAAAATGCCCCCCAAGACTTGTCCATAGGCCAATCTGGTGGAGACAATTCTTCAGTTGAGGTTCCCTCTTCCCAGATGACTCTAGCTTGTGTCATCTGCAAAAGCCAACCAGCACAAAAATTAATAAGGAAATTAATTCATGTCTCTCCTTCATTTTGGAAAGGCTTACTCCATATTGTCCAGGTCTGCCTCAGACTCCTGGGCTCAAGTGAGCTTCCAGTCTCAGCTTCCTAAGTGCTTTGTCTGCAGGCCTTGTTTGAATTCAGAAGCCATTCTTAATAAGTAAAACTATGAACTCCTTGTAGGAAGGTAAGAAGCTTCACAGAGAGCATGACTCGGAATTTAAGGGAAAAAGAAATATTAATATCTAGAAAACAAATAAAAAATAAAATTTTAATATAAAAACGCAAATTAAGTAGCCATTTTAATATAAAAATGCAAATTAAGTAGCCACCATTTTTTATATCTTCTACCCNATTGACCAAGACTAAAGTGTGACTTTAGTGTTGGCAGAAAAAGAGTATAAAATAATTCACAGTGCACAAAGCCTACTGCTGAGACTCTGAACCTGTTAGATGAAACTGCAGACTAGAGNGATGGCTCAGTGGGCAAAGTGCTTGCTTTGCAAGTGTGAGCAAGTGTGTGGACCTGAGTTTGAATCCCCAGAACCCACATAAACTTAGGCATGATAGACTATGTCATTAATTACAGTGAAGTTTGGAAGCCATCCTGGTGCACAAAGTGGTTGGCTAACCACACCACTAAAAAGAAACGGACTCACANACATTAGCTCACCCGTGAANACACGTGTACATGCACAGACATACAATAATGAGAGTGTTAAGCTAATTANGGTTAAATGTTAGGGTTAAATTTCATCGTTTTTACTTAAAATTTTACCAGGAAAATTTAAAAGGCTTAAATAAAGGAGTAAAAATATTTTAAAATGACACCTAATTTTGATACTTCAGTTTTATTGTACCTACAGACGTTAAGCCAAAAGAAATAGTGTTGAAATATATATAGTGTTGAAATAATGTATAGAAGACATGTATATTGAATGCTAACTGAAGCATTGCTGAAAATAGAGAAGATGTTTAAATAAATAAATCTATGGTGAAACTGCAAGTATTAACAAGGGTCGACTTTTCTTTATTAAAGTTAGCTACATTAGTGAGATATCACTGTGGAGAAAAAGAGGTAGAGTATCATATAGTTGTATTACAATATCATCCCTTTTGTGTGAGAAACAAATATATATATGCATATACGTTGCATATTGATATTTGTACTCAAAAGCCTACAAACATAAAAAATTGTCACATTTACTCTTGAATTAAGAAGTTATGATCAGCCTGGCAGTGGTGGCGCACGCCTTTAATCCCAGCACTCGGGAGGCAGAGCCAGGCGGATCTCTGTGGGTTTGAGGCCAGCCTGGGCTACAGAGCGAGATCCAGGAGAGGCACCAAAACTACACAGAGAAACCCTGTCCAAAAAAAAAAAAAAATTTATAGTCTGCATGGATATAAAATGTATTAGTATTTTTTAAAGTTTGTTAATAATAAATAATAAGTGAGGTGTGTGTGTGTGTGTGTGTGTGTGTGTATGTGTGTGTGTGTGTATGTACCCGTGTGCATACACACATAGGCAAATAGAGGCAAGAGGCCAATTCCAGGTGTTGTTTCTCAGGAACTGTCCACCTTGAATTTTTAGACAGAATTTCACAGGCCTGGAACTGAGCCACTAGGATAGCTTGGTGACCCATTCGGGGACCAATCTTTCCCCTCCTCAGCATGGAATTACAAGTGCACACCATCACATCTGTGTTTTTGTGTGGGCTCTGAGAATCAAATTCACATTCTCTTGCTTGCTTTTCAAGCACTTTACCAATTAAGTTATCTCCAGCCCCAGCAGTATTTTTGAAGGCTACAAAAGGAACTAGTCAGTCCTTAACATCCTTCTACACTCACCATCTTTCCAATTCTTATTATATGGCAGGGAAGAGGCTGTTCATGAGTATTAGGAGCCAGCCATCTATTTTGGAGTCTTTCATCTCATTAAGCCTGAGCTGCCCACCGCGTGGTCTTTCTTTCCGTCTACCTATTTACAACGATTCTCATACGGTGCAAGAAGCCCCATGAGAACCAGTTCTAGGTGTCATAAAATCTTTGTTTGAACTCACAGTCCTATGTCAGACAATGCCAAGCTACATTCAGTTACGAGTTCTCAGTACTCTTGTATAGCCCTTATGAGGCCTGAACAAGCTTGGGTGGCTTTCTCTCCAAGGTCACACAGCTTGGTTCCATCCCCAGCAACTGTGTGTTTAATAAACAGTTAACTGAATAACCTTGAANTCAGCGTTGTTTAAAGCCTTAGAAGTGTGGAGGAATGTGAAGCAAACATTGGGAACAAATGGTCAGGTTGTTGGAATCTTTGTGGACTAGGAAGCGACATTGAGAGTGGAGGAGAGGAGATGGGAACGGGGAACTGAAGCCAGGAGAGCTCCTGCAAGGCCTCGATCCCACGTCCAGTTTGCATCTTCATTTTGTACTCTAAAACCACAAGGGCAAGCAAGCAAGACTTCACAGAAGCTTTCCAGGCAGTAAGCAGGTTGTTAAGGGCAATGGCCCATTGTTTCAGGTATTTCTTCAGGTCAATCTGTGCCAGATAGCAAGTGAAGTCGTGCTTGGCAAACAGGCAGTACAAGCGGTGCTTTACATAAATCACTAAATAAATCAATAAACCAATATCTAAAAGTTCATCTTTTCTGCCTTATTCTACTTCAAGATCAAATCATTTTTTTCTTAGAAATTGTAGGATTCTATTTGTCTGCGTGAGATGAGAGAGTCTGNCTTCTTACCTCTTGGTTAATATTGATTGGATCTGGAATCAGCTAAGAGACATCCTCTGGGCCCAATCGTGAGGGCATTTCCAGGAAGGATTAACTGAGAGAAGATGCTCTACCAGAGTGGGTGGTGTCTTCCACCCTGCACCAGCTCAGACGTAATGAAGTCCAAAGGAAAGTCAGCCCTCACTTGCCTTCCTACCTTTGCTTGGTAAGTGTGTCTGTTCTGATGTCACTACTACGGCCACCACCATCCTTTATTGACAGCGGAACCCAGCTTCTTTGGTCTTCCGATGGGAACTTAGAGCCAGCAGCTGTCCAGGAATCTTCCAGGCTTTCAGGAACTGTTGAGGCATCCAGCGTTGTGGACTGGGCATTTACTGGGTTTTCAGCTTCTCTAGCATGCAGTTGCCCCTTGTTGAACTACGCAGTCCATTTCATGTAAACTAGTCTAATACATCCCTTTTCTTAAATATACTCTGTTGGAAGCAAAATATCTCTGGGCCCAGCTGAATGTGCTCCCACTCCTCCTGTATGCTGAGTTCCGTGATGCTATTCAGGTTGTTCCGTTTGAGTGCTGAGAGGATGAATGCTTTGCAGCTGTGGCTTTCTGGAACATGCTGACCTTTCCTTGACCCCAGGTGCTGAGGCACGTGGCAGGGCCATTCTCAGAGGGTATATAAGGCAGAAGGGAATGATGAAAGACGTTCGGCTCGTTCGGCTGCTTCTAGTCCCAGTTCCAGTAAGAGATGTTCGGTGAATAAAGGTCCTGGCTGCTTGCAATCTGACAGTGTGTGCTGCGTTCAATCCCGACTCCCTCCGCCAGATCCGGACTTGTGCTGTGCGGGTTGCGACAATACTCTATATTATATAATATATATTAAGATTAAATCACTCAGGATGATTTTTTCTAGTTTCATCCATTTGCCTGCAAATTTCATGATGTTATTGTTTTTAACAGCTGAGTAGTACTCCATTGTGTACATGTAACACATTTTCTCTATTCATTCTTTGGTGAATGGGCATCTAGGTTGTTTCCAGGTTCTGGCTATTATGAATAATGCTGCTATGAACATAGTTGAGCAAGTGTCCTTGTGGTATGATTGAGTGTCTTTTGGGTATATGCCCAAGAGTGGTATTGCTGGGTCTTGAGGTAGATTGATTCCCAAATTTCTGAGAAGCTGCCATACTGCTTTCCAAAGTGGCTGTACAAGTTTGCACTCCCACCAACAGTGGGGGAGTGTTCCTCTTACTCCACATCCTCTCCAACATAAGCAGTCATCAGTGTTTTTTATCTTAGCCATTCTGACAGGTGTAAGATGGTATTTCAGAGTCATTTTGATTTGCATTTCCCTGAGGGCTAAGGATGTTGAGCAATTCCTTAAATGTCTTTCTCCCATTAGAGATTCTTCTGTTGAGAATTCTATGTTTAGCTCTGTACCCCATTTTTTTACTTAGGATTTTTGGTATTTTGATGTCTAGTTTCTTGAGTTCTTTATATATTTTGGAGATCAGTCCTCTGTCAGATGTGGGGTTGGTGAAGATCTTTTCCCATTCTGTAGGCTGTCGTTTAGTCTTATTGACCATGTCCTTTGCCTTATGTAAGCTTCTCAGTTTCAAGAGGTCCAATTTATTAATTGTTGCTCTCNGTGTCTGTGCTACTGGTGTTATATTTAGGAAGTGGTCTCCTGTACCAATGCATACAAGACTACTTCCTACTTTCTCTTCTATCAGGTTCAGTGTAACTATGTTTATGTTGAGGTCTTTGATCCATTTGGACTTGAGTTTCGTGCATGGTGATAGATATGGATCTATTTGCATTCTTCTACATGTTGATATCCATTTACACCAGCATCATTTGTTGAAGGTGCTTTATTTTCTCCATTGTACAATTTTGGCTTCTTTGTCAAAAATCAGGTGTTCATAGGTGTGTGGATTAGTGTCAGGGTCTTCAATTCGATTCCATTGATCCACAATGTCTGTTGTTATGCCAATACCAAGCTGTTTTTATTACTAAAGCTCTATAATAGAGCTTGAGGTCAGGGATGGTGATGCCTCCGGAAGTTCCTTTATGACACTGAATATTTCTATCCAGGATTTGTTGTCATTTGCAGTGTCAACTTCTATTCAGTCTAAAATACTCACCCTGTAGCATGCCACACAAATCACACCAGCAGTATTAACCATATTTGAGCAAGTGAGTCCCCACACACCACTTGGAACATGACACCCTTTTATGTCATTTAACACCTGATGAGAAACAATCCTGGGAAACAAAGTAACCCTATTTTGGAGAATGAGTCCTTAGGAAAGAAGCAAAAGTGAGTGTTTTGTGGGTCCTTTGATAGCATGGTCACCCCAGCAATAATGATATGCATTTACAGAAAAGAAATTTCAGATGTACTCAGATTTGCATAAGGAGCAAGACAGAAAAAGAAATTGTGGTAATCAGTACACAATGAAAAACATGAGTGACAATGAAATTTCATTATGAGCTTGGAGTGTGGCAAGTCCAAGTCATCATAGCAAATCAGCATTTGTCCAACTCCAGAGAAATAGGGTAAAACACATGCTAACAAAATGCCTCAATTTCACCAAATGTACCTATGCCTGTTACCACCCTGTTGAAGGCTTCATTCCAATTGTCCCTATCTAAACTTCAGCTCTCTTCCATAGGCTGCATCTCCTCCTCCTTTGCTCTGTTTTCTTTCTTCTTTCTAGAACTTGTAACTTAATGCTATACATTATACTTGTTTATGTGATTTACTTCTGTTCCTCCTCCCAGAGCAGAATTTCCTCATGCTAATCCCCTTTCCTTCCTTCCTTCCTTCCTTCCTTCCTTCCTTCCTTCCTTCCTTCCTTCCTTCCTTCCTTCCTTCCTTCCTTCCTTCCTTCCTTCCTTC
>LZPO01108701.1:17063-28920 GCA_001675575.1 Neotoma lepida
CATCATTTAATATTATCTGTTTGGTATAAGAAATGAATTCCATAATTTAATAAACTACTCACTTATTAAAATGATCAGTAATGGTATTAATTTGCATGTTTAATGGAAAACTAAGAATAAAAACATGATTTTGACATTAAGAAATTGGAAAGGATGTTTTACAAAATTTCATCTAGGGAAGAAGTGTGGAGAAAAGATTCAGGTGTGGTGGAAAACATGGAGGGACACATTGCTGCGGATTCTGCAGCATACATAGCATTTTCTAAACGGAACAGTTGTCGGGTCTGCAGGTTTTAAGGAGGAGGTTAATTTACATAAATGTCATGTCATAATTTGCACGCACAGGAGATACATAGAGTTGCATTCCAAAGGGATGTGTGGCCATGCTGTACCATTATTTCACATANATAGTGTATTCATAAAACAAATTTTTAGCACAAAATAGGAAAATAATAGGAACTAGTTAAATCATGATGATTCCATTTAAATTTCCTTGAATATATGTTAAGTGCTGGAAGTTTTGCAGCATTTCAAATTCAAGATTGTTTAAACCATCTATATTCTCAAGAAACTCATTTAAAGTAAATTAAAATACANAGTTGAGTGATATTAGAAGTATTAACAATGAATAATTTTGGTATAGTGAGAGATAATTAAATTCATCTAAANTACCAGGGAGTCATAGTTTATGATTTTTGAGTAGGAAGTAGACCATATTGTTATGTATTAGTTATTGTGCTGTGATTGACATTTTCTGGGGAGATGTGAGCAATCATTTATTTATCTCAGAAAGAGCATGAACAACAGGTCAAAGAAACAATCTACTAAAGTCTGGTGAATCAAGGGGGCTACATACAGAAGTATGACTGAGGGGATACTAATAAGAATGGGTTACTCACAGCAGCTGCATCACTGAACAGTTCACCCGAACATGGATGACAAAGCACAAAAGGTGCATTCATGGAGCTCACTGTCCAACTTGAAAGTAGCTCTCACCAAAAAGCCTGCTCTTCTCCAGCAATTGTTGGCTGTTTTTACTACTTTGGAAAGGAATGTCTGGGAATTGTAACTTTCTATAACGCTAATCCAACATTCATTTTCAGGAGCCTAGAACCCCAATCTTGATATACTTACATAACTAGCTAGAAGGAAAGGACAAGCTAGTACTTCAAGGTACAAACTCTTTGCATTGAAGACATGTTTTGCTGAGCCACAGGTAAACAATTTTTGTGTTATATTTTTCAACCTGTACCAAGTCTACATAACTAGCAGTTTGGAAAAGTATAATACCATACAATATAAATTTTGGTAAACTTATTACAGGAATTTTTACATTACTAAGTAGAGAAAGAGATTATCATGAAGCCTTTTCATCCATCCTCTATATAACTGTACATTATATATACTGAAGCAAATCTAAGAATAATATGTATATCACATATTAAATTTACATTCCTTAGTATAAAATATTTTATAGCAGCATTGTGGAATATCAGTAGTGTAACACATACCTAGATAAATTCAATTGAAATATTTAAAGTTTGCATAAATTTTCAGAAGTTATTGCATAATGAGAAGAGATAGAAAAGTATCACAAGGAAGAATTCATGTCCCTTAAGTGGGTGATAGCAGAATTTCAATTACTTCTATATTTATGCTAATAAGAGCTGGTAAATCACTTAGGAAGGCCAATTATCTATGAAGATAATAGAGGCTATTTGTCTGTCTCATTCAGCAGAGAAATCAACCAGATAAGACCTGCTAGTAAAGTCAGAGAACACATTTCAACAATGGAAAGGTAGTAAGCAATGTGGCGCTCTGAGAACATAAAATCAGATATGAATTATTCTGACTTTCCAAAGGAACTAGAACCAACTGATAGGAACTTAGGAAGACTGACTGTCTAGGGAAAAGAATGCATTGAAAAAAATCATTTAACAATTATTCTCCATATGGCATCTAAAATCTGAACAGCAATCAACGAAGACAACAATAATATAGTATGTGACCATTTTAATTAAATCCAATTGTCAAAATGACAACTGCAAGTCTTTTGTCATTCAAGTTACGTATAGCCTCAAGGACAGGCTGTACATTTTTTTGTCACTGTTTTAGAAGCAGGATGGGGAAAATGAGAGATAAATTATTTTAATATAAAAGCAATCAAACATTGTATGAAAGGCACAAAAGATAAATAAATTATAAAAATGAGTTTATCAAAGTTTTACTTAACAATTTTATACTGAAATTTTCTAACAAAAGGACATTAACACAAACTTCATTTTCTTCTCTAAGCTGAAGAAAGCATTGGATTTCAAATCCTTCACACTTTGTGCTGCTGTAAAAGATTTTACACTGCAGATTTTAAATGAATGTCCAGCAGTTTGTTAGTTTATATATGCTCACAACAATTTTTGAGGAGGGGGGTATTTACTGTAAAAGACTAAGATAAACTACTGCTTCCACTCTTACATGAGGAAAGAGGGAGGAGAGAGAGAGAGAGAGAGATTGACTATCAGTGTGATTGATTATGTGAAAAGTATTCAAAGATAAAAGACACTTCCTTGAAACCAGAGGGGAATGGTTGATATCCATCTGGAAGTAGGAATTCCTCAAGTCATACATTGTGGTTGTACAAAGAAGAAAAAGTAAAACTTCTGTTAGATTAAATTAAGTTTAGGGATCAGAGCTTCAATTAAAAAAATGCATGAACAATACAAGTCAGTATACAGCAAGATAAGCATGTTTAAGGAATTAAGTTTGTTTAGAGGAAATATCACATCATGANTGAGACATTCAAATCACTTCCTGAGTTTAAGATATTTATTAAATTTGGGTTTTATCATTATATAGAAGTAAGAGAAAAGTAAAAAAAATGAGCATGGAATGGGCATCAGTTACTCTGTGTACTTTGTCTATTGTGCTTATCACAGCTTGGATGTAGAAAGGTATGATATAAGGTAACTGTGAAAATTGAGTGTCATGTTAATTGTCCATGAGCAAGCATGCAAAGAGGAGAATGGAGGAGAGAACTCTTAAAAGCCTTCATTATGAGTTTAAAAGTGAAAATTCTAGAAAGTTCTAAAACTTGATCCTTTTGATATAACCAACTTTCTCTGGATGGTGGAGTTAAAATATAACTCCACAACAATGGATGCATTAAAATGCTCTTGGAACTGGTGTCNAAAATGACATTTGTAAAAATGATAGTCATTGGGAGTCTCCAAAGAGGAAAAGCCACTGTACTGGGATTTTTTCATTCTGTTTAATAAATCAATCACATTTCTTTTTTGTTCTTAAAAGATTTTCCATTCATTTTACATAC
Organism: Neotoma lepida; assembly: GCA_001675575.1. NCBI lineage: Eukaryota > Metazoa > Chordata > Mammalia > Rodentia > Cricetidae > Neotoma > Neotoma lepida. The sequence goes on from LZPO01108701.1 coordinate 20,389, forward strand.
CAGCTACAGATTCCCCTCTCTGCTCTCCTCCTTCCCCTCCCCAGCCCTTCCCCCCAACCCACCCTTGATTCCCACCTCCTTCAAGGCAAGGTCTCCTATGGGGAGTCATCAGATCCTGGTACATTCAGTTGAGACAGGTCCAAGCTCCTCTTCCTTGTACCAAGGCTGTGCAAGGTGTCCCACCATAAGCACTGGGCTCCAAAGAGCCAGCTCATGCACCAGGGATGGATCCTGATCCCATTGCCTGGGGGCCCCCTAAACAGTTCAGGCTAAACCACTGTCTCACCTATCCAGAGGGCCTACTCTAGTACCATGGGGGCTCCTCAGCTATTGGTCCACACAGTTCATGTGTTTCCACTAGTTTGACTGGCCATCTCTGTATGTTTTCCCATCATGATCTCAATGTCCCTTGCTCGTAGAATCCCTCCTCTCTCTAATCGATTGGACTCCTGAGCTCCGCCTGGTGCCTGACCATGGATCTCTGCATCTGCTTCCATCAATCTCTGGATGAAGGCTCTATGATAACAGTTAGGGTATTCATCCATGTGATCATGGGAATAGGCCAGTTCAGGCACCCTCTTGTGTATTGCCAATAATCTAAGGTGGGGTTATCCTTGTGGATTCGTGGGAACTTCCCTAGCACTCTGTTTCTCCATATTCCCATGATGTCTTCATTTATCATTGTCTCTCTTTCCTTGCCTTCCCACTCTGTCCCTGTTCTAGCTCAAACCTCCCATTCCCCTATCTTCTCTTGCCCTCCATTACCCNCTTCACTCCCAGTTTGCTCATGTAGGTCTCATCTATTTCTCCTTCGCTGGGTGGTCCATGCCTCCCTCATAAGGTCCTCCCTGCTAACTAGACTCCCTGGAGCTGTGGGTTGCAGTCTGGTTATCCTCTGCCTTACCTCTAGTATCCACTTATGAGTGAGTACATACAAATCATATTTCTTAATACATCTTCTATCTATCTTAAAATGATGTAATTGCTAAAAAAAATTTACTGCCCAAACCCTATTTGAGTTCTAGATAATATATTTAAGGATGTTGAGTAGGAAATGTGCTTGTGTTGGTTCTTCTACTTTTTGTACAAACAACAGCTTCCTGCACTGAAGGTCATGTTCATCATTGTAATTACAAGTTAAATAAAACATAACTAATTGTTTTGAAAGATTATATGCCTATATAAAACATATGGAATATATATCTCAGTAAAAACATTTAATTCACTTAAAATTTCATTTTCACTCAAAATTGTTATCATTTGTAATTACTATTTTGAATGGAAAAATCCCCAAAATATTAGTTATGTTTCAACTGTTGTGATAAAAAGCCATGATAAAGGTAGCTTGTAGAAGAGTTTATCTGTGCTTATGGTTCCAGAAGTATAGATAGAGCCCATGTTGGCAGAGGGAGCATGGTAGGTGTGGCAGTTGGCAGTAAACTAAAAGCTAACATCCTGAACTGCAAGCAGAAAGTAGAGGAAGTGAATTCAAAATGACATAAGTCTTTAAATTCTCAAAACTCACATTCAATAACATATCTTCTCCCCAAAAGCAGTAATTCCTAATGTGAGGGCCAAAGTTACATTTTAAATTTTAATTACTATGCCTTAGAAATCCATGAAACAAAAATGTCTCTGATATGCAAGCCTCTTGCTCAAGGACAGATAGTTCCTGAAATGCTAGAGTGTGGTGATATTTTATCTGTGTTCCCCAATAAAATTTATCTGAGGATCAGAGCAGCCAGCCACTAGTAGTAAAACAATAGTCATGCAAGTTAGCACATGCCCTTAATCTGTTTGGTTCTCTGTGACTCCAAGTCACATTGGGAATTAGCAGAAGGGGGTAGTGGCACATGCCTTTAATCCCAGCATCAGCTATAGAGTTCTGGAGGTCCGTGCAGATAGACAGGAAGTGATGTAGCTTGGTGAGGATAGGAAATGAGTTAGCAGAATGGACAGGCATAAAAAGCTGGGTTAGACAGGAAGTTGCTCTCTTCGCTTCGCTCTTTGGAAGCAGNGTTGGTGAGGTGAAGCTAGCTGGTCGCTTGCTCCTACTTCCTCTGATCTCTGTCAGATTTTCACCCCTATTTCTTGTTCTGTGTGTTTATTAATAAGACTGGTCAGAAATTCGTCTTACACTAGAGGCTATTGTTTATGGGAGATAACAAACCACATGTTTTTCACTCACTTAAAAAAGTTTGTTTGATCTATCTGCAGCAGATGTGCTTGACCACATGTAGGCGGGAGGTTCACATGCAGGAAATATGTGAGGATATACACTTGCCCCTGATTGGATGTAGGTTGGAGATATGTCAGGATGTATACTTGCACCTAATTAGACCTGATGGGAAATGGAATAAATTATGGGTTTTTCCTTCTTAAGCCACTGTAAACTGTGATTTTGGGCCATTTCCCAGGAAATTGTACATGGACCTGGCCAGAGCCCATCCACATTGCCAGTATTTAATGAAAGCTTGCTTCAACTTTGGCTTTAAACTGTGGTAGTGATCTTATTCTCTATTAGTGGGATTAACATTTTCTGGAGGCCCCAACGAGATTCAGAAGACCCACTAAAATTTTAAAGCTGGACCTTCACTCTGGAATGCCAGGGCTGAGGGTCTGCTTTAGGAAGCATGTGCTTTGAGAAGTTCCAAGGCTCTGAGTCTGCCTTCAGTTCGCAGACTATCAGAGTGANCTGCCATGTGGAGATATGCAACAAACATTTATGAAGGCCTCCTGATGAGTCATAGTCTGGATCTGTTTTGTGGGATCCTGATCTGGGACATGGAGAGGGTACAACAAAGACCCCAATATTCTCCCATCCAGGGCATATAGTGAGATGTTGTCTGCCTATCTGGTTCTGGTTCTGGTTGGAAAGTTTTTGTTTGTTTCCCATGGAAAATTTTGTTTGTCTTGTTAGAAAGTTTTATCTATTTCTCAAGAGAGCTATGTATGCTTATTTGTTGAAAAGTTCTGTCTATCTGTGTTTTCTGGTGTCTCTGAAGTTTTGTTGCATTGTTTGTCTTGTTGGAAAATTTTATCTGTCTGTTTCTCTCAAAAGTTATGTCTCCCTGTTTTGTTGAAAAGTTTGTCTGTGTTTTCTGGTGTCCTCATAATTTTTGTTGCAAGCATGGATTTGAGACAGAAATGGATCAGACAATTTTGTTGTTTCTGTGTGCCACCCACCAGTGACCACATGGCTGCATTTATGGCTGGAGCTCAGAATTTATCTCTGAGTTCTCTGGTCACTGGATTTGGGTTAGCAGGAGTTTGGATTTTTTTTTTTGTTAGATAACATTAAATTTTTTTTATGTGGTTCTTCTTTATTGGAAACCTGGTTCTAGATTTGGATTATGGCTTTTCCTTTGCTAGACCTAGGCATGCCTATTTAAAAGTTTCCTCTGTGTTCTGTGTCAGTCTGAACCACCTAACACAGTGACAGGGAAAAGAGAGCAAAGCAGAACAGCCAAAACAAATAAATAAACTTGGTTTATGTGAACATTCTGTATCTCAAGATTTATAAGTTTATTTTGTTGGATATGGTTAAAAAAATCTGTAAAATCCAAAAAAGTAAGCTAACTTAAAATTAATAACATTTGGAGTTGATAGTTAAAAGTCTATGCATGGGGGGCTAGAGAGATGGCTCAAATGTTGGGAGCACTGGCTGCTCTTCCAGAGGTCCTTAGTTCAATTCCTAGCAACCACATGGTGACTCACAACCATCTATAATGAGGTCTGGCAACCTCTTCTGGCCTGCAGGTGTACATGCATACAGAACACTGTATATATAATAAATAAAAATCTTTAAAAAATATTTATGCATGGGTAACTTTAAAGGAACCATGTTGCATATTCCATTTTGGATTGCCACTGTCTTTAGGCAGCTACATGCTGGCATCCATCTCTACTAGGGTTTGAGAAAGTGGATGTCATCTGACTTCAGCATTGTTGGGTAGCTACATGCTGGCAGCCATCTCTGCTAGGGTTGGAGAAGAAGGATGTCATGCAGCTTCACCATCATCTTGATTAAAGGTAACCACATGGAGTGGGGCTACCAAGGAGGCAACAACAGGTCTCCAAGATATTTTGGATTGGGGTAGATTTTTGTGTGATAATTCCTGTCCTAACCTTAAAACAAGGTTTATGAAAGATAAAATTTAAAAACAATGCTTGCTTAATAAGCTATTAAAGCTGCACTTCCATGCTTTTATATGAAGGAATGCACTGTGCTCTGGCACTGAGCTTTGTTATTTAAGAATCACCCAGGTGATAATTGTTTTAAAGACATGAAGGGATCATGAGGAACAGGTGAAGTTTGTAAATGTGTGGCAGGGCTAGAGTTCCTGAAGAGAGCCCAGTTGCAGTGGTGGACCTTAACATTTTTGTAAATGCTGATGCCATGTGATCATCCTAGAAGCACCAGCCACAATGAAATGGAAAAGGGTGAGATTTAGAAGGCATGCTATATATATATGCTGCTGAGGGTTGTAAAAAAGAGGCCATACAAGCATCTCAAGAATACCAGAAGGGTTATGAATGAATACCAGATATTGAGTTTTGGATCGTTCTCATTATTGGAGCTTGGTTTTACCTTATGTGGATTGTGGTTATGCCCTGTTCTCTCCCTCTTGAAGTAAAAAAGGGTGCTTTATTTTTGATATTGCAGGAACTCACAGTTGAGAGATTTTAAATTTTTTTAAGAGGAAATTTTAGATTTTTACAAAAAAAATTAATAAAACTGGGTATTTTTTAAGGAACAGTTTTTTTAATATTTAAATTTGTAAGGCTATTGGGACATTTTAAGTTTATAAAATATTTTGTTATTAATATTTGAACTTAAAAATAAATAAAAGGCTAAATATTAAGGCCACAGCTAGTAACACCAAATACTAAACACAAGAAATTGGGATGTTCCTATCTTGTGATGCAGCAAGACAATGATCTAAATAGTCTGGCAAAAAATATGAAGCACCTTCTCAAGCTATATGTCTCCACCCCTGGGGAGTTGAAAGGCCTTTTTTCAGGGGTAGCTTAGGACCACCAGCCTGTTAGATGTTTGCCTTAAGATTCATAACAGTAGCAAAATTGCAGTTGTGAAATAGCAATGGGAATGATTTCATGGTTGAGGGATCACCACAACATGGGGAACTGTATTGAAGGGTCAAACATTGGGAAAGTTGAACCACTGGCTCAGAGAACGTTTTGCTTTACCTAGGGTCTATTTATACTTAAGAATGTATGTCTAGCCTCCTTGTCTCTGCTAACTTTGTTTAGCTTAAGCTATTGTGATAAACTGAGTCATGAAAGAAACTGTTATATTCTGTAATGGTGTGCTATAGAAGAATCAGGAAATATCTCAGTCTCTCTATGGACTGTGTTTATGAGTTAAAAGTTTTTTTTAAAGCATTTGCTGCTCTTTTATTTTTTTAAATTGTAGTTTTATTTTATGTGCATTGGTGCTTTTGCCCACATGTATGTCTATGTGCGGGTGTCAGATCTTGGAGTTACAGACAGTTGTGAGCTGCCATGTGGGTGCTGGGAATTGAACCCAGGTCCTCTGGAAGAGCAGCCAGTGCTCTTAACCACTAAGCCATCTCTCCAAAGTTTTATTTTGATACTAAAAGGAGCTTCAGTTGACAAAGTTCCTGCTTGCTAAAGAAGGGAGTCATTCTCTTTATCTCTGGCAAAAGGAACTTATGACCCTTCCATTAACATATGGCTGTGGTACCTAATACCTAGTCAAGGGCAATGTTAGNTGCTAGGNTCCCCCAGTCCCTGCTCATAAGCCCTTCCTTAGCAAGTCCTAGTCTTATGAAANGTAATGTTATTGTAAACTGTTAAGGATAATTAAGAAAAATCTGACAAAAGTAAAATCTGTAAAAGAAAGAATAAAATAATATAAAAAAAGCCACATAAAGATGGGAAATACACAGGGTACCTCGATTCTGTATGTTGATTTGTTGACTTTGAATTTTTTTAAATGCTGATGAGTGAATGGCATCTGCTGAGAGACATTGAATTGTGAAAGGAACTGCTGAATTAAACCAGCCTATACACTTCAGTTATGCCTTGGCTTCAGAATGGAAGTTGGGAATTGTGTTGCATTGGGGGAGAGGTTGTGCTCTTGTTTCCACAAAAAATGATTCCTTCAAATTTAATAAAGATCAGAATTNGCTGGGCAAGACCTCCTGAGAATCATGGATGCAGATGTGAGGGAGGAAGCCTGGAAAGACTACAGGACAGGTGACATATATGCTGATCCCTCTACATGAGGACAACTCTGAGACTGTATGAGACATGATAAATCTTTTTGGATACAGAGTCCTTATAACAGTTGGGTTTTTCAGTCCAAACAGACTTATAAAGTTGACAGATGTCTTTTACCTGCTCAAACATAAAGCAATTAATCTGTTGCTGATTTGTGCAAGCTGCACATTCNATATTTGTGTTAGTACACATATGTATATTACCTTTAAAAGTTTGTATGTTTTCAGAACAAAGAAACAGTTTTCAGGTATAACTTTCCACTAAAAGAACATATTTTACAACGACTTTTTTCAATAATAACTGCTTATGTCTCTGGTAAATAATCAGATGGAAAAAATGTTTAAGTCTATGTAAGTTCTGAGGGTCTAAGATGTATAAAGATCTGAGGATGTGAAATCTTAAGTAAGTTTTGAGGGNCTCAGAAAAGATTTAAGATCTAAATGCAAGCTGTAAAGGTTTAAATAAATGATTTAAGGTATATGAAATGGGAAATGTTTCAGATTTCTTTCCTCTTCTATGCTATTGATACATTAGGATTTCAAAAGTTCAGAGTTTAACATTGATCAATGGAGTTCTGATAAGCTGGTAGAGCACTGAGTNCTTACTGTTCAGTTACAAGCCCAAGATTTTAGATTTCTTTTAGTTTTCTGCTAAGTATAGACTCAAAGATGCTTCCCTTGGGGCTAAAAGCATCTCTGTCCAATTTGTATCCAGGTCTCTGGACAGAGGAAAAAACATTCATGCTTTTTAACCCAAATTTATAGATTTTGCTAGAACTCAAAGGTTTAAGTCTACTCCAGCTGTTTTATAAATACCTGTTACCTGCCTTTTCTACAATGTGGNTTTTGATAGAGATTGGTAATGCTAATATATCTAAAATTTTTATGTCTTTTTGTAAACTAAGAAAATATAAGCTTCAGAGAATCAAGAGAGTCATAAGACTTGGCTCNACTTCTTATAGGTCTGAAGGACTCCAGATAAGTACAGTCTCAGTTTCCTTACCTATCTATACCTGAGGATGGTGTTTCCCTCCTGGTCTTGGGACTTTTCTCCCATCCCCAATTACTAGAACTATGGGTCTGAAAGTTCCAAATGTAAGATTTTTCTTTTAGTTCCTAAATTTTAACTTCTGTCCCTAGTCTATATCTGTCTCAGCAGATTTNCACTTTGTTGACAGACACATTCAAGCATCAACTGCTGACTACAATCTGCTCCAAATGACTGCAAGCTCTGGGCTTGCTGAAAGTTGATGTGGANCAGTTCAGCATATGTAAATGGCTCCCTATCTCTTTAGTTGGGTCAGTGATCCAGATGCTTCTGATGAAGTCCCCATTGCAATGTTCTATCCTTCCTGGGCCCTGACAACAATGGTATATTCTTAGGAGGATGTAGTTACAGAAGAAAGTACATCATCCCTTGTTCCCCAAACAGGCTGGCATGTTAGATTGAAAGAAAACTCCCTGACATAGAGGACGAAATAGCTACCTATAGTGCCTATTAGTATACCAGGAAAGAACCAAGTAGATCCAGATCTATCAACAGGTACACTCATTAGCTGAAATAGTTCTATAGAGCAATGATAGGGCACTTAACCTTCTCTATATAAAACATAGTAGTTACTATATAGCTTTAAGAAAAAAAATTGTTGTTTCTATATAAACCACTCAGGAATAATTAGAAATAATCTGGCTGTACTCATGGGAAAACATTGCAAAAAAAGAGGACCTGAGATGAAGTAAATAACTGGTCCCTATTCTCATTTCAAGATTCCTTGTAGATATTAACTCAGTCAGTCAGTCAGTCATCACAAGGCCTTTGGCCATCCTGCTTCTGCTGTTGGCTCTTGCATCACTGATGTCTTAAGGAAATGATAATTCCTGTCTGGGTACCATTAAGCTGATGGTTATTAGATCCCGATATAAAAGGTACCCATTACAGAGTCAAGGATTTGACTTAGGATACAANTCAAGAGGACAATGTGAGAGCCAAAGTTACATTACAAATTTTAATTACTATGTTTTAGAGATCNAAGAAACAAAAATGTCTCTCATCTGCAAGCCTCAAGGACAGATAATTCCTGAAGTGTTGCAGATCATTCTTTATTTGAGATCACAAGCCACATGATTTTACTCCCCTAAACAAGTTTGTTTGAACCATCTNCACTAGATGTGCTTGATCATATGCGGGCAGGAGGTTCACAGGCAGTAAATATGTCAGAATGTACACTTGCCCTGAATGGATGTAGGTTGGAGGTATGCCAAGTTG
>LZPO01108702.1:0-26187 GCA_001675575.1 Neotoma lepida
TGGAACTCACTCGGTAGCCCAGGCTGGCCTCGAACTCACATAGATCCGCCTGCCTCTGCCTCCCGAGTGCTGGGATTAAAGGCGTGCGCCACCACCGCCCGGCATAATCTACTCTTATTGCATTATTAAATATAGATAGTACTAAGCTTACTTTTAATGATTTATTTTTACATCCATAGGTGAATGCATTTCTCAGCTTACATGTGAAAAGCTTTTATTTGCAGTAAATAATGATCAACATATAAACTCTCAACTGGCAGATTTACAAAGAGTATATGTACATACAAAGGCACATTGGTTGGAACACTATTTGCAAGGACAAATTAGATCATTACATATTTCAGCTGAGCAAAAACAATTGGTGTAAATAAGGAATATCGTATGTATGTGGTGAGTAGATTGTGGCCTACATCATTATGTTCTCCACATCTATGGATTTCCATAACGGGACAGTATTTGGGGAAGTTATTGAAGCAAAATGTGAGTGCATGTGTGTGTGTGTGTGTGTGTGTGTGTGTGTGTGTGTTTAAAACAAATGATAATAAAAATCAGTAAAATAGTCATGGTCATAAACTTTAAAGAATTGTACTTCAAATATTATTTTGATTAGAAAATCATCAGAAATAATTGAAGGTCTGACATGAATAAAATAAATATGCAGCTGGCAATGTAATAAGTCTCTTTACTTACTAAAGAATGAAAATATAAGGTCTTTATACAAACAATTATAAATATGTATGTAATTTAAAATATGAACAAGAATTAAAATTATATATCCATCCCCCTCAAAAAAGGAAATTCTCTTATGAATATGATACAGATATTCAGGATGAGGGACTTCTATTATTAAAAGGCACATATTTATTTTAAATTAGTGTCTAATATTTTGATCAGATGATAGAGTAAATTTAGAAGATACACTTCTGTTCTGAATGTCATGGTTTCCTGAGATAAAATGTAAACCAATATTTTAAAAAATATGTATTTATATTCAAATAGTTCAATGTAAGTGCATAGAAACTTCATGAAATTTCCAAATTAATAGTGGTTTATAATCATTTAAAATATCTTGGGATAACTCTAATCAAACAAGTAAAAAACTTATATGATAAAAATTACAAGTATTGCTGGGCAGTTTTGGCACACGCCTTTAATCCCAGCACTTGGGAGGCAGAGGCAGGGGGATCTCTGAGTGTTCGAGGCCAGCCTGTGCTACTGAGTGAGTTCCAGGAAAAGCCCAACAAAGCTACACAGAGAAACCCTGTCTTGAAAAACCACACGCACAAAAAAAAATTACAAGTATTTAAAAAAATGAATTGAAGAAGATACTCAAAGTTGAAAAGGTCCCCTATACTCATAGATTGGTGGGATTAAAATAGTAAAAGTGGGCATCCTAACAAAATCAATCTCCAGAATGAATGTAATCCCTATCAAAATTCTAAGAGAATTCTTTAAAGATCTTGAAAGAACAATTCTCATCTTCTTAAGGAAAAAACAAATGAAACAAAAACCCAAGATAGTTAAAACAATCCTGATATCTCAAAGAACTGCTGGAGGTCTCACCATTCCCAATTTTAAGGTATCCTACAATCTTCAATGCTATATTAATAAAAACAGCATGATATCAACATAAAATCAAACAAGTTGATCAATGGAATCAAATTGAAGACTCAGATTTAAATCAAAACACCTATGACCACCTTATTTTTGATGAAGAATCCAGAAATACACACTGGAAAAATGATAGCATCTTCAACAAATGATGCTGGTCAAAATGAATATCTATATGTAGAAGATTATAAATATATGCATACTTATAACCTGGACAAAAGTCAAGTTCAAATGAATCAAAGACCTTAGCATAAAACCAGGTACACTAAACCTAATAGAGGAGAAAGTAGAGAATAGCCTTGAGTTCATTGGTGCAGTAGAAGACTTCCTGAACAAAAACTGATTTCTCAGGCAGTAAGATCAACAATTACTAAATAGGACTCATGAAACTAAAAGTCTTCCATAAGCAAAAGACACCCTTGTAAGATGAATTTCTAAATGGTCTTGTTAAATAAAACATGGAATCAGAAATAGGGTGAAAATCTGACAGAGATCAGTGGAATTAGGAACAGCTACCAAGCTCACCTCACCAATGCCACTGCTTCCAAAAGAAAGAGTGTGTGACTTCCTATATCTCCAGGCCTATATTCCTTTCTGTTCTGTTCTCCCATTGGATCTCTCATCCTAGCTACACCACTTCTTGTCTATCTGTATAGACCTCCAGAATTCTATGGTTGATGTTGGAATTAAAGGCATGTGTCTCCACGCTTGACTCTGTGCCTAGTATGACCTGGAACTCAAAAAGATCCAGACAGACCCTGCCTGCTAGGTAATAGGATTAAGGGCATGTGCTAACATTGCAAGACTAGGGCCTGATCTTTTATCTCTGATCATCAGATAAATTTTATTGGAGGACATACATAAAATATCACCACATTTCCTCTCTTTGTCTAATAAAAATAAAAAAATTAAAACAAAGTTATAACTAATAGAAGAAAAACTATATACAATAAGTACAATAACTATATATNTATATATACAAGCAATTAATACATAGACAATGTCTAGTCCATTTGCATTNGACAAATTCAGAGAAAATATTCCATTATCTATCTTATTTAGTTGAGTTCTCAATGTACCTAATNCACATTCTATCCTAACTCTTATTACTAACAGAAAAATATCTTATGATGTCTTTCAATTTATACACTTTATAACTTTTAGTGAGTTTTTAAAATTTTTTAACAAATAAAATTATAACTATAATTATATAATCTTCAACTCCCTCAGAGACCCAAGAAGGAAATAATATTACCTAGTAAAAAGAAAATGCAAACAAGTGACTTCCAAAAAATGTGAGTTGACAGAAACAGCCAGCTGCCTGGGCAGTCACCACAGGTTTTTCAAAATGTTGGGGCAACATCTTCAGCCTACAGGCTTAGCATATCTGGCAGATTCATTCATGAAGCAGGATGTACTCAAGGTCTACAGCTTGATCCCACATTTGGTGTGAGTATTCCATGTACCAGACAAACTTGAATTCTGCCAGTGTCTTGTCATGATTTAGGATTTTAAATTCTGGAAATTGCTGGTATTTTTGGAATTCAGCTGTCCATTCTTCTTGGCTTGTGGGTGGTTTCACCTTGGCATCCCATTCTTCTCAGCTTGTAGGTGGCTTCACCTCCTTTATTAAATGCCACTCTACCATTGAGAGGTTAGACTTCATCAGTCTAGTTACTCTTCTAAGAATAACTGTTCCAGCTACTGTTCCACTGTATACCAGGAGCCATGGGCCCACTGCTGGTTAAGGTGCCTTTGAAGGAAGAGTCACTGTACCTTTTCTGGATTAAAAAGCCTCTTCAGCAATGATGCAATATTGTCTTTGCCACAGAGGTCACCTGTTTCCAAAGCTGCAACCACACTTGTCTTGGCAAGGATCAGTAGTCCTTTGTTTTGTGTACTGCTTATCAGTTTTGAACAGCATATTATCATCAGTCGATGTGAGGGCACTTTCTTGACCACTGGGTAACTTTTGTCACAAAGAAAGTTAACTCCATATGCAGTTTCTTGAATGACATATCTTCTCTGAAATAAATTGGTGCTACCAAGAGAGAACATGTTTCAAAGTCATAAAAAAGAAAAAAATCTAAGTTATTAAAACATTTTAAGTGCCATATTCTGTAGATCTCTGAAGGGTTTGAAGATGACCTGTTTATCTAAAATATATCTCTGCTTAAGCTAGAAAACACCTAATATGACTACAAGTTCCATTGTAATGACTAATTACTAACTCTCATTTTTCTTTATCCTAATAGTTGAATAATCTACCTCTTATCTATATCCTCTTTTTTTTCTTTCAAACAAGAACCTTAAATCTAATCTCCTTTGTTTAGTCTTTTTCCTGACCATTAACAATGAAAATTATCCCAAACCCAAAACACAATGAAAAACCACAACCACTTGCCCCACCTTTTGGGAATGTGGGCATTATGTTCTTAAAATTGCTTCTTGCTGTTTGTAGGCAAAATCATCTTTAGGGGATGCTGAAAAGAAAATTGTTGGATTAATTGTCAGTCTGCATTGGTAGCTGTGTCATTTGTTATCCAATCTCTGCATAACACAAAAGTGCAGGGCTTATCTCAAGTCCCTGTTTGAATAATCTGTGAGGTTGTATCATGTCAGCTAGCCATCTCAAGATTGTCCTGAGCAGTTTGTAGTGCAAAGCTGATCTTTGGGTGATGTGTGTCAGCTTAGTGGTATTTTTATCGTCCTTTTGGAACTGTTGTTGTGGGGCCCCATTATCTTTCTGGAGACTTCAAATTTGCTATCAGGCCTGGACATGATTCCCTGCAGAAAACTAATAGAGACTGGAATACAAAAACATGTATAGGCAGCTAATGGAAGCCTTTTTTCTAGAATTAATTAGTACTCTATATGACCATTAATATCATGAAAAAGTTTAAAATACAAACACACACACACACACACACACACACACATATATATATATATATATAAATCTTATAAATTTTGATATAAAATTCGTACCATAAGAACAGTTTAAGGAATCAAAATAGAACCAAAGAGTTGAAATTAGTAGCAATAGAATAGTCTCTTAATTTTCTGGTTTTCTTCTGGTCCCATATCAGACGGCTCTTCTGACATGATACAGAGATTTTGTATTTTCCTTTTAACAAACATGCTTGGGTTTAGAGAAGGAGAGAGCCGTTGTTCTCCAACTCCAAAGCCAGCTTTTATTTTTAATTGAACTGGGACTACATGAAGATCATTTGTGTTAAGTGTCTGTATAGAAGAGCAGAAACAAACATTTAGGAAGACTTATGAAATTTTATATATGACATATTAAGTGACGAATTTACTCTTTTTCTTTGAGCATTTATTCTGGATGATTTATCCTTTTTCTTCAGATGTCTCATTTGTCCAGTGTTCTTCAGACTCCTTAGCCTTAATTTTCCTGAAAGACAAAGACAAAAACACTACCCCAAGCCTAACTGTGGGGAGGTTCCCTTTCGGCAAGTTATATCTGATTAAATGAAAAGGCATTTGTTAGTGGTATAAGTTAATTTTAAGTTGGATGGTCATGCTGGTTGATGAACTATCACTTCTTTTAATTAAGAGGTCTCTCTTGTTCAAATCAAACCTTTATCAATTTTGATGGTATCCANAGCTTTTCTTCTCCTGTAGAAACAAAAGCTAAACCCCGTCCCCAATGTAACACATATCCTGGTTTCCATTCTGAGGTCAGCTCATCCTTAAAGTATATAGGCTGATTTAACTCTGTAGTTTTCTCTTTATCCAATGTCTCTCTGCAGCTGTTGTTCCAAAAATTCAAAGCATTATGTAATCTGTTTCTGGAGTTTTTGTCACCTCTTTCTGTTTATTTAGCATGTCCTTTAGAGTTCCATTTGAGCTTTCTATGACTGTTTGACCTGTAGGATTATGTGATATACCTGTAATATGCTTTACATTGTAATAAGCAAAAAACTGTTTCATTTTACTAGAAACATATGAGGGAACAGTGTCAGTTTTAATTTGTGCAGGTATACCATGATGGCCATAACTTCTAGCAAATGTGTGATTACTGAATCAGCTTTTTGAGAACTCAGAGCAGTTGCTCATTGAAATCCTGAATAAGTATCAAGAGTGTGGTGTACATATTTCAATTTTCCAAACTCTGCAATGTAAAACACATCCATCTGCTAGATTTCATTTCTCTGAATATCTGCTGGTAGTGGAGTTTGGCCGTAAAATGAACAAGTAAGGACATTTCCTTACATATTCCTTGGCTTGTTGCCAGGTTATGGAAAAATCCTTTTTAAATTCTTCACTATTGATATGATCTTTTTATGAAATTCTGAGTCCTCCAGCACATTCCCTATCAATAGTTTATCAATCTCATAACTACCTTGTGCTAGAGGGCCTGGCATACCCATATGGGATCGGATGTGAGTTATATATAAGGGATGCTTCCTATTCCTGACTATATCTTGTAACTGAATAAATAACAAAGTTAATTTTAACTCATCAGGGATAAATTCTGCAGTCTAAATATGTAATATCACTCTTTCAGCATACTGAGAGTCAGTAACTATGCTGAGAGGTTCTGAAAAATCCATTTATACCAACAGGATAGCATACAATTCTGATTTTTGAACTGAATTATAAGGACTTTGAATCACTTTATATAAGTTTTCTGATTTGTAGCCTGCCTTTCCTTGTTTGTTTGCATCTGTATAAAATGTACGAGCTCTAGTTATGGATGCTTCTCATACAATGTGAGGCAAAATCCAATCAGCTCCCTTTATGAATTCAATTCTATCACTTTAGGGATATTTGCTGTTAATATCTCCCAAAAAATTACTGCAAGCTCATTTCCAAGGTTCACTTTCTGCACATAATTTGTCAATATCATCCTTTGTTAAAGGTATGACAATTTCTGCTGGGTTTATTCCTGCTAATTGATGAAGTCTCAATTTTTTCTTTTAAAATCAAATCAAAGATCTTTTCCACATAGGTTTTTAATTTTTTACTCTGTTTATTTGCTAGAAATATCCATTCCAAAGTAGTATCTTCCCTTTGTATTAAAATTCCTGTAGGAGAATGCTTAGAGGGTAAAATAATCAAAATGCAATGAAGCTTTGGATCTACTTGATCCACATGTCCTTCCTGTACTTTCTTTTCCACCAAGGCCAATTCTCTCTCAGCTTCAGCTGTTAATTCTCATGGTCTATTTAAGTCCTTGTCACCTTCCAAGGTTTTAAGCAAATTACTCAGTTCATCATTTTTTAATCCCAACAACAGTTTGTAGATGGGAAATATTTCAAAATAATCTTTGAAAGTTATTAAGAGTCCTTAATTGATCAATTCTAATTTGTACCATTTGGGGTTTAATTTTTGTAGACCTATTTTATATCCTAAATAATTAATAGAATCTCCTCTTTGTATCTTTTCAGGAGCAATTTATAATCCCCAACAAGGCAAAATTTCCTTTACTTCTTCAAACATTCTTTCTAAGTTATCTGCATTGATTCAGCTAGTAAAATATCGTTCATGTAATGATAAATTATAGATTTAAGAAATTGTTTAAATATTACTTCCAATGGCTGTCCTACAAAATATTGGCACAAGATTGGGCTATGTAGCATTCCCTGTGGGAGAACCCTCCATTGATATCTCTTAACTGGTTGAGATTTATANTAAGTAGGCACCATGAAGGCAAATTTCTCTTTGTCTTGTAAGGGTATTAAGAAGAAACAGTCTTTAAAATTGATAAANATAAGAAGCCATCATTTAGGTAACAAAGCAGGCAAAGTAATTCCAGATTGTAGAGGACCCATTGGCTGAATTACCTTGTTAATTGCTCTTAGGTCTGTTATGATTCCCATTTACCAGATTTCTTTTTAATAACAAATACAGAAGAATTCAAAGGGCTGGTTGATTCTTCAACATGCTGAGCATTTAACTGCTCTTGTACCAGCTCTTCTAAAGCCTGCAGTTCCTCTATTGTAAAAAGCCATTGCTGAATCCATACAGGCTTGTCTCTTAATGATTTTTAAAGGTAGAGCTGTTGACATCTTTGAAAGATCAGCTATTGTTGTTCCCTGTTCTTGAACTATCTGGATGGCCAGTGACTGCTCTTTATAATAATACCTCCTAATATTTCCCTCAGAAACATGTGTGATGGAGATATTGTTCTGTATGTTGTGAATATGTGTTGCTCTGATTGATTGATAAATAAAATGCTGATTGGCCAGTAGCCAGGCAGGAAGTATAGGCGGGATGAACAAACAAGGAGAATTCTGGGAAGAGGAAGGCTGAGTCAGGTGACGCCAGCCGCAGCGGAAGGGACAACATGCCTGTAGACCAGTAAAGCCACAGAATATGTGGCAAAACATAGATTAATAGAAATGGCCTAAATTTAAGTATAAGAGCTAGTCAGTAATATGCCTGAGCTAATGGCCAAGCAGTTGTAATTAATATAAGCTTTTGAGTTATCAATTTATAAGTGGCTTTGGGACTGCTGGGTGGGCTGGACCGCTTGGGGCCTGTCGGGACCCAGACAAAACATTCACCTACACATGTGATAGATTATAGTTTGTTTCTGAGGTTGGAGGAATATTAATCTGGGTATTCCATTGTTGTAATAGATCACAGCCCCATAAATTCATAGCTATATTAGCCACATATGGCTTTAATTTTCCACTCTGTTCTTTTGGTCCTATACAATCAAGCCTTCTTGCACACTGTTTTACTTGAGATAATGTTCCAGTCCCTAATAACTGAACATTTACCTCCTGAAAAGGCCAATTTAAATGCCAAAACTCTGGTGCAATTATCGTAACATCCACACCAGTGTCCACAAGACCTTCTATGAGAATGTCATTTATTCATATATTTAATTTCGGTCTTTGTTCATGTATAGAAGTTTGCCAAAAAAAATCACTTTGTAGATTCTCTTGAATTTCCTGTTCTTTCTGCTCTAGTTGGTCTATTACCTCAAGCAGTTTTTTTTTTAATTTCTTATAATAGACATTTGGTTATTTAATTGCTCTGAGAGGAGGTTTCTTCTATGATGGCAGGGAAAGTGTGAACTGAATTTGCTGTGGGACGTGTGAGAGGCCCATCAGGGAGTTTCCCAAAGGCAGAGGATTACATTGTCTATCCCTTGTTGATCTACATTCNTTAGTCCAGTTTTTAACCTTTACCATTCCTTCATCATAATCCTGGAAGGAGAGGCATTCTGTTGCTAGTATTCCTTGAAGAAACATTGTTTCTAGAAATACCCTGTTTATACTCCCTTTTCAGATGTCCTGGTTTACCACAGTTAAAATATCTGACATTATTATTTTTCCTCAAAGCTCTTGGTATAACCTCTCCTATCCACATATTATCATGGTCATGGGACTCAATATTAATTGTGTCCTTGATCCATTTCTCCAAGGGTGCTGATCATGACTTCAATGGTCTGATTATTCTTTTGCATGCTGCATTCATGTTCTTAAAAGCCAAGGATTCAATTATTATCTGTCTAGCTTCTGAATTTGGTATCATACTATTTACTGCTGAAGATAACCTTTGTAAGAAATCCATGAAGGATTCTTTGGGGCCCTATATAACCTTTGTAAATGATTCAATTTTCTTTCCTGCTTTCTCAACTCTATCCCACCCATTCATTGCTTCCATGTGGCATAGAATTAGGGTTTGGTTATCATATGAACCTTGTCTGTTTATTTGCGTGTATTTGCCTTCTCCAAGAAGCTGATTCTGGGAAGTTTCTATACCTCTAGTCCCACATTGCTGTTCTATAGTTTTAGATTTCTGTTTAAACCACGTTTTCCACTGTAAGTGTGGATTGGGTTCTAGTACTACAGCAACAAATTCTTTCTAACCCTGAGGGATAATTCTATTACAAGCTGACCATGAGTTTAACATCTACTTTNCAAATGCAGAATGCATGCCATATGATACTATAACTTCTTTAAATCTCCTTAAATCTAGCATTTGCACTGGAGTCTAGTTAGCTTGAACACAAGTATCTGGCAATTCTTCTAAGGTTACAGGGTAGACTAATGTCTGCTGTCTTGCAACCTGAAGCTGTTTCTCTGTATAATTCAATCCTGAGCTAAGGTCACCTTTAAATTATTCTGAGTCTGAATTTCTGTATAAATCATTTTAACAGGTTTTTCTAGTCAACCCTGAGCTGATTCACCTTTAAATTCTTTTGTCTGGGTTTGAATTTCTCTATAATTACTTTTAACAGGTTTTTCTAAAGTCAACTCTGAGCTAGGTTCACCTTTAAATTCTTTTGCTGGGTTTGAATTTTTCTATAGCTTCTTTTAACAGGTATTTCTAAAGCTTTTATCTTGGCACTCAAATTGACCAACCTTCTTAATGCTAAAATAAAAATAATTAAAGAAATAATATTAATAATTGCTGTTATGTACATCCCATCAAGATTAATTATCCTATAATTTAGTTGTTCCATTTTTAGACTGCCTAATGTGTTATCAAACAGAGAACAATTCTTACCATTGTAAAAATGTTGCCCATTTTTTAATGTGGGAAAAAACTTCTCTTTTAACTAGTTTCTCCTTTTAAGATATATTAATTGATTTACCTAATCTGTCAACTGCATAGAACAGTAGACGTTCGAGGAAATTTCAAAGCTGCTACCTAATGTGGTGGCAGTTCCAAGATGGAAATCCAGAGAGAGAGCCCGCAACCCACCAGGAGCTAAAGAAAGCCAAAGAGACTCCAGCCACATGGTTCTAGATCTGGCCATTAGTAGCTGCAGCCCAGTGCAGCCTGGACCACTTGTAGTTCAGTCCCATGCAGCCCTGGCCCAGGTCTGGCCATGTACAGCTCTGGCTGAGCCAGGGGAGAAGGGGAGTGCTATAACTCCTGGCCTGTAAGGCCACCAATGGCCTTTTAATGAATTCTTACCACATTGGAATACCGATTGTAAGATGAATTTCTTTCTAAAAGGTCTTGTTAAATAAAACACAGAGCCAGAAATAGGGTGAAAATCTGACAGAGATCAGAGGAATTAGNAACAGCTGCCAGGCTCACCTCACCAATGCCACTGCTTACAAAAGAAAGAGTTTGTGACATCCTCATTCAGACAAAGTAGCAGCCTACCATGTGGGAGAAGATTTTAATCAACTTCACTCAGATAGAGGACTAATTTACAAAATATATAAAGAACTTAAGAAACTAGACACCAAAAAAAATAAAATAAAATAATCCTATTAAAAAATGGAATATAGATCTAAACAGAGAATTCTCAAGAGAGGAAACTTAAATGGCTGAGAAACACTTATAGAAAATTTCAGAGAAATCAGAGAAATAAGAATCAAAATTACTTTGAGATTTCATCTTACACTTATCAGAATGGCTAAAATCAACAAATCAANGATAATTCATGGCAGCTAGGATGTGGAGTAAGAGGAACACTTACTTTCTGTTGGGAGGACAAACATACAGCCATTATGAAATCAGCATGGCCGCTCCTCAGACAGTTGGGAATCAATCTCCCTCCAACTCCAGTTATAAGCACTCTTGGGCATATACACAAAGTATACTTTAACCTAACACAAGGACACATGCTCAACTATGTTCACTGTTGGTCAGCTCATAATAGTCAGAATCTGAGAACAACCTAGATGTCCCTCAACAGAAGAATGGATAACAAAAATGTGATACATTTACAAAATAGATTATTACTCAACTGTTAAAAAAAAATGACATCATGAAATTTGCATCCAAATGAATGCAACTTCAAAAAAATTATCCTAAATGTGGTAACCCAGACCCAGATAAATATAAATTGTATTCCCTTATATGTGAATTTTAGCCATTATATAAATAATAACCAAACTATAATCAGTAGACCTGGAGAGGTTAGGTATAGAGAAAGTTACTTGGGGGCAGGGGAGGGATACACATAGCTGCCTGTGATGGGAAATAGAATAGATTTTATAGGTGAACTTGAGGTGGGGGAATAGGAAAAAAGGATCAGGTGAGAAGATGAAGAGAAGATGGGGTTCACGGAGGGAATGCACAGAGAGACAGCCAGTATTAAAGTGCATGTGAAGGGTAGAATGGAAACCTGTGCAGTTGCAACTTCCTAAAATACATGAAATGGAGCCTACTAAAGTAGTCTCCAAAATGTAGCCAGAAGTTTCTCTGGTCCTGCCTGGCCCCATGGTCGGGTTGAATTCTCCCACCTGCATCCCGCAGTCACTTGGTCCCAAGTAAGCACGCAGAGGCTTATATTATTTATATTATTTATATTATATTATTTATATTATTTAAGCCTAGACTTCTTGATAGCTAGATCTTATAACTTAACTCAACCAATTTCTATTAATCTATATGTTGCCACATAACCATGGCGTCTGCTGGCATGGCGGCAGACTGGAGTCTCTCCTTACTTTCCTTTCCCCTTTCACTATCTCTCCTCAATTTTCCTGCCTTGCTCCATCCTACTCTGCCATAGGCCAATGCAGCTTAATTTATTATCCAATGGAAGTAACACATATTCACAGTATACAGAAAGCCATCCCACAGCACCAAATAATGAGTGAGACAGAGTCCCAATTGGCCATCTCTTGTCAACAAATGAGGCTTCCAGTATCCAGACTGGGTTACATTCAATTTAGTTATTGGCCAAGGGGTCCCATGGATATCCCCAATAAGACAAGACTATTGCCAAGACAATAGTTTGCTCTCCACAAACTGAGAGTAAGGCCTCATTACTGAAGACAATATCCACACAAGTCATAGAACTTGCAGAAGACCAGCTGATGCATATACAGAACCTTCACCCCTACATTCTACGGTCTTTGGTACATAAGGTCCTGTGCAGCATACCAAAAGAGAAAGGTAAACACCAACCCAGCTACAAGACCTTTGATCTAAAATCTGTCCTTCCTGCAAGATATGCTAGGGTAATGGTAGCACAAAACTTGTGAGAGTAAACAAACAAGGTCTAATTTGCCTTAAGGCCCACTCCACCAGATGAAAGCAACTGCTTGAGTGACCAAGAACCAGAGATTAGTCAGACCTGAGATCTAGAGTAAAACCAAATCCTACTGGTCTAAAACCAAACCAAACCAAACCAAAAAAAAAAATAGTAACAATAAGTGATTCCTAATGATATTAATACATACTGAAATCAATGCCTTACTCAGCCAGCATCAGAGAAGCTTCCTGTTGCAGCAGGTGGGAATAAATACAGAGACCCGGAGCAGAATATTATTCAGAGAATGAGACTGAAACACAGAGCTCTAAATAGGAGGCCTCTTGAAAATCCCTTCCCTTAGAGCTCAGAGAACCCCATGGGAAAGGAGCCAGAAAAGGTCTAAGAGTCAGAGGGCATGGGGAACACCAAGAGAACAAGACCCTCTAAATCAACTCAGTTCAGCTCATATGAAATCAAAGAAACTGAAGCAGCAAGAACAGGGCTGACTAGGGTCTGAATCAGGTCCTCTGTGTGTGTATTTTTAGCTATAAGTTTAGTATTTTTTATGGGACTCCTGAATAGTGAACAAGTGAGTGTCCTGTTCTTGTAATTTCTCTTGGGCCTCTTTTTTTTTCTTGGTTTGCCTTGTGTGACTACTATGTGATGGTTTTTGTTTTATCTTATTATATTTAATTTGGTTAAAAATAAAATCGAGTTTATTACAGAAAAATAACTTTAGGTTGACAAAATAATTCCTTGGATAATCATTGTAAATATATAAAGATGATCACATACAGAACAAAGTGTGTAAAATATGCAACTATGTAAGCTATTGATGTGAACATGTTGGTAGCTTGCAATTTTTTTTTGGGGGGGGTTTTTCAAGACAGGGTTTCTCTATGTAGCTTTGTTGGACCTTTCCTGGAACTCACTCAGTAGCCCAGGCTGGCCTTGAACTCCCAGAGATCCGCTTGCCTCTGCCCCACTAGTGCTGGGATTAAAGGCATGCGCCACCACCACCTGGCTGGTGGCTTGCATTTCAAGATGGCTTGACATCCCTGATGAGCAGAGTTCCTGTTAGTAATTTTACTTCATTATTTTGTGCTATTTATTAATACCAATTCTTCAATTTTGAAACTTCTTGGAGGAAAAAAAATCAAGAGACCAAGTGAGAAAAAAAATAAACTTTTAAAAGCCCTCAGAGCCTGTGTTTCCCTCAAGGCTTCCATATCACTTTTCCTCTCAAAGAGAAATCCTGATTCACATTTTCTGATTAGGAAAAAGGTCCATGAGATTTCCCTGTGGAGGAAGATCATTCCTGGAAACAAAGTCCCAAGTCAGTATGTAGAGCCCCAAGTAGAAGAGGTTCTCTCAGATCATATCAAAGCAGGTGCAGATTCTTGGGTAGGAAAAGGAAAGCCTTACTCAGGTCACCCAGAAACACACAAGGAAAGCAAATTTCCACACTCCTAAAATACTTACAATTTCCTATTCATTTCAGCTCAGTTATGAATATTTATTTAAGTGGAGAAAATGTGAGATTTTATTTTCAGGTTTAAAAGTTTATAAATAAAGCCATGTGTCAAATCAGAGATTTCTTTAACCTTCAATAATTAAATTTAAAACACTCAAATCTTATTAAGGAATTCAGCTTTATTAATTGAAAAACATTGTGATTATGCATTTTAAAGTAATATTAACTTTTCTGTTTAATTTTTACTGCTTTAATCCATGAACATAATTAATAATTCTGTTACTCATGGGACCTGGTTCCTTGATCTGGATAATGAATCATTTATAAAGGAATGAGCCCCAGGGAAGTAAATTAAATTATTTCTCTCTATGCAAAAGATGGCTAAGATATTTTAGATTGGAAAATATTTCTTGTGGGTCACATAAACTCCTGTGGGTATATTAGCCTCCAGCTACACTTGAGTGAGTGTAAGCCTTTTTAATTGGAATAAGAAAACAAATTATAATTTTTAAATTTTCAAAATTAGGTGGATACCAAGTACTTCAACAACACCAATAATATTTTGTATATATACATGTATCCTATTTATATGAAAATATAATATTGTGTGTGTGTTTGTACAAACTTACAATAAGATAAGTATCGTGCACACAGGAAGCTGCTCTCCATGTAAGCATAAGGACTTGAGATGATGGGATTCCTCGTACCAATGTGAAAAGACAGATGTGGTGTGCATCTGAAGTAAAAGCACTTGGTGGCCAGAGATAGGAAGCACTCTAGAACCTTTGACAAGTTACTGTAGATTCAGTGACAGAGTTCGTCTTAAAAAAAAAAAAATAGAGGCAGACACTAGACAAGAAATGCTGGCCAGCATATCGTGTTACTCTCATGAAAATCCCCATGCACACACATTCTGCAAAACCCCATGAACATAAATACTATACATATACACACATATAAAATATTGATAAACATCAGTATGGATAAACAAAAAGATACAAAATGAACTCAGACAAAGATATAGATTAGGATACAGGTATAGTAGTAGTTAAGAGTTGGATATGTAAATTCTGGATGCAGTTTGAAATCACAATGGCAACATGCTTCTATTGTTCCCTAGGTCATTATTTGAGGCAAAGTTTTCTTCCCATTTCATTGTCATTGGAGTAATGCTTTAAGTCACATTCCAACATCTATGCAGAAAGCATGGTTTTTTACAAATGGCTTTTAGTGTGTCTGGAAATACTACCCTGCCATTCAGGGAGTGGTGAAAAGCTCATGAGTTTTATTACAAAAACATTTTTAAAATGTGTAGTTAGGATCACTTGAAGAAACATCAAATTGATTTCCATTAGTATTTCAATGCTCAGCCAGGATGAATGTATTAGATTAACATTAATCTATGATTTTCTCAAGCCTAGTTAGCGTCATCTTTTCCTAATGCAACCCTCTTCCAATTTTGGACATATTGCTTCCAATAAGCTTCACTTATGCTTTTTAAATTCTTTAAAAAGTCAGTAGGATTTTCCTTCCTCTACAGAATTTTACTACATAGATGTGGGAAATATGTTAAAAACACTGCAATGATACAAATACGCAACAAATTTACAAACAAAATATCCTCTTTAGGATTTATTTTTCTTTGCAGAAATAACAACTACTAATAACGTCTTGTTTACTATTCTTTTAATTATATTTTAAGTGAATTCCAAATAAAATGTACAGAACTATGCAAATATTTAGAGCTATGGTTTTATTTTTGTATAAAGCAGAGGATGTTACATCAAAAATTTTGATGAATTTTTAAAGCACTTGGAACCCAAATGAATAGTCAAATGCAAATACATAACCCAATCTAAAATAGTAAACAGAATATAGCAAACACAAACTAATAGCATAGTACAATGTCATATATGAAAATGTATTGTTTTGAATTTTGCATGGGGGAAAATTTTTAAATTCACCCATTGATACATATTATTTTCCTGAAGTTTATGATTGTTTTTTCATGTAGAGTATATGAAAGTCCATTTTTTTTCTGTCACTCTATACAACTCAATTTCTCTATGGCATCTATTTACATAGACTTTGGGGCATATTGATTTTATAATTGGCTTTTGACATTGAAACAAGTAAATTGATCTCTTTTGACTATAGAAGCTAAAGTGAATCACAAATATGATGAATTTGAAATTTATGTTGTACTATTCCAGTGAGTAACTTACATGTCTAGAAAATCCAGTATGGAAAGAAATGTCATAATGCTTGGCAGAAAATATTTAAATCTGCACATTCAATTTGTCTGTTATGATCTGTGTGTTCAACATAGTTATGCACATATTCATATTCTGTATATTAAAAAAAGAAAAAAAATGATTAAATAAATATGCAACAAATTTGTATGCATACCTGAATATTAGATATTAAAACTTTTAAATAATTTTTATGTTGTATCCATTTGTATATTTGACAATATAAAGAATAATTCTGGTAGATATATAATCAGAATGATGATCTACTAGTACGGGATATTTTAATATTTGAAACACATAGGTAGAAAAACTAAAGGTTGGCTTTTCAGAGCAAATACTCCTTGAACAGGATGCTTATTTGATTTCTTCAAATTACAAATGGAATACCATCCATTACTTAAGAATCAATGGCATAATATAGCACCTGCTTGGCATGCTATAATCAAATTGTTTATGCCATAGGAGATTATAAATCAATTCAATTCTGCTTCCAAAAGCCAAAAGTTCTTTTCTTAAACCCTCAGCTTTCTTAAGTTGTATTCCTCTTTTCCATTTCTCATCACGTGTTGTAAGAATGTATGTCCAGAATTTTACAAGTGTGTGGTTAATGATTTTTTAGTAGATTCTACATATTAGTTTTATTTTGATTAATCTTATAATATTAAATATTATTTTAATGAAATCTAAATGAATAATGCCTATAATCTGACATAAGCCTTTAAATCCAAACCCTGGTACAGTATTGATTTTCAATATGTAAATCTCTTATTATCAAAAATTGGTTCTGTACATTCCAATATTCAACCTACTTCTGTTCGCACACAGACTATGTTATCCTTTAGTAGAATATTTTAAGGTGTGTTACTTTTGGTCATGTTGCATTTGTTTAACTCTGTGAAGCTGTGTTACTGTGCCTGTCTAAAACACCTGATAGTCTAATAAAGAAGTGGCTAATCGCAAGGTAGGAGAAGGGTTAGGTGCGGCTGGCAGGCAGAGAGTATATATAGAAGGAGAAACTGAGGGAAGATCTAAGATCTAGGAGCCAGAGAGGGAGGAGGACTCCAGTGCTCAGTCACCCAGCTACACGGACAGCCATAGAATAAGATTTACAGAAATTAAATAACAGGAAAAGCCCAGAGGCAAAAGGTAGATGAGATAATTTAAGATAATTAAAGATGGCTAGGAACTAAGCCAAGCGAAGGCCGGGCATTCATAAGTAAGACTAAGCCTCTGTGTGTGATTTATTTGGGAACTGGGTGCCCCCCTCAAAAGAGCAAATACCTCCAACAACATTATCTTTCATTCATAAATATCTTATTTTCTTTCAATTCAAGAACACATTTAATTTAAACTGTCTTAAATGAAAAATAATATATTATCATATCTTCCCTAAAACCATAGCTGGTGAGTTTTGAACTTTCCACTACTGATGGAAAAATATTCCTTATTCTTTTCTTATTGCTACTTTCTTTTATTCTATTATTATTTTCATCCTTTGTCTTTTATAGTAGAAAAACAAAAAGACTAAAAGTGGAAAGGGGAGAAGTTAAAGTCTTTTAGTGATCAATTGTCAACGATGGAATCACAAAGTTTGTTTACAAACTATGGTCAGTTATATGAACAATGATAATTGTTAAGAAGAACTTGGGATGGGAGGTGAGTCAGACAGGGAGGCTGAGAGGGAGTGGGAGGAGGGATGAGAGGGGGATCTGTGGTTGATGTGTAAAGTGAATAAAAAAATATTTAAATAAAAAATCATATTAACAAAGGAACTTTTTTGTTTGAAAGAGCTAATACTTTGATCATGAAGCTGAAGTGGTTCTTAAAACTATCCTTTATATTTACCAATATGCACTAAAAATCAAAATGAGTTAAATGATTAAAGTTTATTTAAAACAGCATTATTTTTATTTAAACTTTATTATAGTTCATAAATAATACATAAATAAAGGCATAGCCTCTGTGTAAGCAAGATTTGTAAATACTTTTTAGGCTCAGTCTTCATAAAATGATGATATCTGATTAGTTGATTAAAACTGATTCTTTCCTGAGTACCATTGAAGATGTTTTTACCTCTCACATGTATAGTTCCCCTTCATGTTTATTTTGTTTTTAGACAGACATTTTATTATAACCTTCTTTAGGAAGAGAGTACCAACAATTTAATGTTAAGCATAAATTTCCTTTTGGGCCTATTTTTAAAGATTACTATTTCTGAGGAGAACTGTATCTGTGTGTGTGTGTGTGTGTGTGTGTGTGTGTGTGTGTGTGTGTGTGTGTGTTTGTGTGTGTGAGTGTGCTGTAACTACATGTAGAGGACATTAGGCAATCTTATTTTCCTCAATTGCTCTATAGCAAGCATGGAATTAAGTGATTGTCTAGGCTGTCTGGCCAATGAGCTCCAAGGATTCTCCAGTCTCACACCCATGGGGACTATGGGAGTCCAGCCCCTTGATAGTCCCCTCTCAAGGTCCGGGAAGAATCTGCAACCAGCTGATGATTTAATCTTTGATGAAATGAAATGAATCTATGTACATGAAAATCTTTAATCCATACACTTTATTCTTCTGATAGGTTCTCACTCTCTACACAGCTTCTAATTGGCTCTCCTTGCCCTATCTAGATCCTCATCTAGCTAGTTCCTTCCTATCTTAGCTCCTCTCACGTCTCCTTCTTCCTCATCTTGTTCTTCCCCATTTAGCTCTCCTACACCTTCCATCTTGTTCCTCTAGTATGCTCTTCTAGCCCTGCAATCTAGTTCTTCCCCATCTCAGTTAGTCGCTCTCCAGCTCTTACCCATTGAGTTCTTCCATTCTCTCTTCTCCACTCTGTCTCCTCTCATTCTCCTGATCTCTCCTCTAATTCTCCTATTCTTCCCTCTGAGAATAAAGCTGCCTCTTTATCCCTTTGACCCTTATCTCTCCAAACTACCTCTTCTCCCACCATTTCTAGCAAGTGTGTTTGGTTGCTGAGCAACTTGGCTAGGCAGTTTCCATCACAGCTAGATGTACCTGTAAGTTGGAACTCATTAGTTCTGAGTTAATTGTTAAGGGTGGATCAAAAACTAAAGATAAGACTTTGGAAAGAAGAAAGTTAAGCTTAATTAGCACATCCTCCAGACCTTCTCAAACAGATAGTCTGGATGATTAAGTCTGTTCTTGGAGTACAGAGGTATCTCTGATAAGATGCTTTTGTCCCTCAGGGGATGGTCCTGGCCAGATACTGCTAATTATGGAAAGGCTTGCGTTACTGCTCAGAAGGCTATCAAAATATTCCTTTAGTAGGGGAAATTGTGTCCAAAGAATGAGGAAAAAGCTACAATAGCACATGAGAAATTCATAGTAGGAAATGGCTAATAATCAAAAGCCAAATATCACCAAGGGTCCTTAAGCCTCAGTTTGACATCTGGAAGGCCCTTGGCTTCTTCCAGGTATTTAGCTTTGTCATAATCAGCTGAAATCCTACTTTATATAGTTTTGGGGCTTGCTGCACACTATGTAGGGACTTTTGAGGTTAGATTAAGTATGTTTTACAAATGATTTGGCCTATGGGTGGTTAGGGAGTGGAATGTGGTGCTTTGAATGAGAATGATCTGAGTAAGTTCATGTATTTGAATAACTGATTCTCAGTTTGTGGAACTAATTATGAAATATAGAATGTACAGCCTTGTCAGAGGACATATGTCATTAGGTTCAAATGTTTCAAAATCATACACCATCTTCAGTTAGCTTTACATGATTCATAGTTCTTCCATGATGCTGTTCATGGAACTAAACACATTATTTATGATTTGTGCCAAGTACCTCCAAATGCTGAACCACTTTCTCTGCACATTTGAACTTCTTACAGCATATAGAATGGCCACAAGAACATGTGAATATCCTGAAAAAGGAAGTCAACTTGCATAGTGATAGGTGTTATAAAGTATCCTGTGGGGTAGTAGCAGAGTCAATGGTGAATCATTTAGAAAGGTGGACCACAGAACAGTACCAACTAACTGTTCGTTATGTGACCTGGAGGTAGAATTGGACATGGCATCTATGTTAGTTTACTAGGATTGATGATGTAAACAATGGAAATATCTTATCTTACAGTCTTGGTTGTGAGAATTCTGGTGTTAGTATGTAAGTACATGTTGTGTCTAATAGACAAGAGATGCNGAACCGTTCTTGTCCCCCAGAAAGGCTTCCTTTTGTGTTTGTTTCTTTCAAAATTGTCTCCACTCTATACCTCCTTCTCATACTTTTTTGAGTGTGTGTGTGTGTGTGTGTGTGTGTGTGAGAGAGAGAGAGAGAGAGAGAGAGAGAGAGAGAGAACTTAGAGTTTGTTACAATGGCTCATCCACATAGTTAATTACAACCATAGCAAATGCTAGCTCAAAATAATTCAGCTAATAACAGTATCTATGGAAACATAAGGGTACTTATGATTAGTTAAAAACAGGGATGATTTTAAAGAGAAATGTCATAGGAATTGGTAATTCCAAATAGAAATTGCAAATGGCCCAGGAAATTGAACATTCATTTAAGACTAACCTGTACAAGAGTGCATTTGTGTGTGCAAACAAAGGATGGGCTATGTCCATGGGCATAAGTAAAAGTCAGTGTAACTGCTATTTCATACTTTTAAGATAAATAAGGAAAATATCAGATGTTCACATTATTGTATTACCTGGTGATCAGAAATACAAACCCCATGCACATAAATTGTCTGTTGTTGTTGTTAAATGAAATGTAGAAGGGAGCAAGTGAATGGCAGTGGGAATCCAGGAAGTTAGTAAAGGGAGGGTGGAATAGTGGGGACACTCTAGGTCGTTATTATGAAAGACAGAGTGAGCCATTTATACATGCCACTCAAACATGACATGATCAGTGGCCTGTGCTGTCCAAGAACTCATATCTTTGCATCTTCAGAACACAATAACAGGCAGAAATTTGTGAAACTCCCTATTTAATCATTGTCATTTATAACAGTAGATCAGCTGTATTCCTGTGCTCAAGATTTGACTTGATGATGGTATTTTATTCAATATCTGCAAAATGAAATTTATCAACTTAGAGAGCAAGAAATCATTGATTTCACATTATCACCTACACTCCAACAAGGTATAAGGATGTTTGCTTTAGCCTTCCCCAGAGAAAATTAAACATCTGTAAGAGGAAAAATAAAGCAAGAAACAACACAAAAGTTAAAATTGTAAAACATGTGATTTTAAACAACCCTTTTTCNACTCTAAGGTACTCATGATCTATAAAATATTATTCTGTAAAACTGATGAATTCATAAAGAATAGAAATGCAAGAGTTAAAATGAGGAAGATGTAAGGAAGCAGCTAAATTAGCAGGAGCTTAAAATAACTTCCTTTCATACCTTTTGTTCCAAGTTACAAAAGCAGTGGTATAGCTACAGAAAGTGAATAGCATCTACCTTTTCATACATTAAAATTTATTGTCTAAAATTAATTATTTTTGAAAAAAATCAATATAATTTCATGAAGAGATTTAGCCAATTATTTGTCCAAATCACTGTGAAAATTTTCTTAGAAGTATAAATACTGAATAATGACTCAGTTTTGCCTGTCTTCGAGAATTACAGACTAAATACAGGTACTTAATTTGGGGAGTTAATCAATCTTTATAGACTATAATTATTATCATACTGATTTTGTGCTGGTTTACACTTTAATTAAAGTGCCATACTCAATAAAATATATCAGATATGTAAAGCAATCTAAAAATATGATTACTTCACTATTACACTGTCCTAGTACACACACAAGATGAAATTTTGCAAGTATCTTTTCTTTTATTTTATTGAAAACCATAAGTGTGTATTATTTGTAAAGATTCAAAGTACTGCTGATGAATATATGGTCTTGTCATGAGGTTATTTGNCAAATTGTCTATGGATAAATTCTATATTTAAATACTTCTGCAATAAATGTTTCTTTTTCTTTTCTTTTTTAACTAAAAACAGACTTTTTAATTTCATACTATGTCTTGATTATGGTTTCCTGTTCCTCTACTTCTCCCAGTTTCTCCTCACCTCCACTCTCATGCAGATCGGCCCCTCTCTGACTCTCACTCAAAAACAGGCTTTTATGAGATAATAATAAAACCTGACAAATATAATATAAAAGACAAATCAAAAATCAACACATTGGAATTAAAAAACAAGCAAACTAAAGGGAAAGAGCCCATGAGAAGGCACAAGAAACAGAGATTTTTTGCATATTTAAAAATCCTGTAAAAGCATTAAACCAGAAACCATAATACATACACAAAGGATTTGTAAGGTAAAAAATAGAAGAGTAAAATACAAATAAAAATAATAAGATAAAATTTAAAACAAAAACAAAAAAGGAAAGAAAAAACCCTGAAACATTATGAGACAATGAATTCCCAAAACTACCACTGAATTTGTTTTCTTCTGGCCATCTACTACTAGGCATACAGCCTCCCTTCAAGACTAGTTTGTTTCCCTAATGAAACTTTTTTACAGGAAACTAATGTTTCATTTGCAAGTGGTTATCAGTTGGTGATTGCTCCTGGGTTAGGGATGAGGGCATGTGTCCACTGTTCCTTTCATCTCTAGGACCCGTTTTGATGAAGACCTGTCCAGTCCCTGTATATGCTGCCTCAGTCTCTGTGTGTTCATATCTGCATAGACTATGTTGATTGAGAGGGCTTTGTTTCCTTTGAGGTCCTCCATGGATCCCTTTTGGCTATTAGACCCTTTCTGTCTCCTTTTTCACAGGGTTTCCTAAGTTCTGAGGAGAGGGATTTTATGGAGACATCACTTTTAGGACTGAGTTTTCCAAGGTCTCCATTTTCTGGCTGTGGGTCTCTGTGTTCGTTCTCATACTGCTGCAGTAGGAAGTTTCTCTGATGAAAGATGAGCAAAGTTTGATATATTAGTATACCATAATGTCATTAGCAGTCATTTTATTGCTATATTTCTTTTTGAAAGTAATAATTGGTTTTACACTAAGTCTGTGGGCTATCAAGTTTCAGGTTCTTGGTTACCCAAGCAGTCTCAGGTAATAGTTCCGCCTTATAAAAGGGGCCCTCAGTAAAACCAGTTATTGATTGTTTACTCCCATATGTTTTGTGTCATCACACTGCACAGCTTGTAGGCAGGACACCGTTGTAGATAATAGGTGTCCNAGTATCATATATAAGCCAATACATATCATATTTGTCTTTCTGTGTCTCAGCTAGCTTACTCCAGATGATTTATTTTAGTTACAACCATTTACCTATGAATTTTATGATTTCATGTTCTTTTTAATAGCTGAGCAATACTCCATTGTATAAATTTAGAACATTTTCCTTATCCATTATTCTCCTTGGGGAACATCTATAGGTATTTTTCTAATTTTTTTTCTATTATGAATAGAGCAGCAATTAACATAGCTGAGAAAAATTTTTGTGGTAGTATGCAGTGTCTACTGGGTATATGTCCAAGAGTTGTATAGCTAGATCTTGAGGTAGATCAATTCCAGTCTTCCTGAGGAACTGTCACACTGACTTAGACAGTGGCTGTATGCATTTCCATCAGCAATAGATGAGTTTCCCCTTACATCACATCCTCACCAGCATGAGCTGTCACTTGTTTTATTGATCTTAGCTGTTCTGACAGGTATGAGATGAAGTATCAAAGCAGATTTGATTAACATTTCTATGATGACTAAAGGTGTTGGAAATTTACTTAAGTGTTTGACTGCCTTTTGAGTTTCCTCTTTTGAGAATTCTATTTAGATCTGTACCCCATTTTAATTATATTTCTTTTTGTTTTCTTGATATTTAGTTTCTTGAGTTCTTTATATATTTTGGGTATTAGCCATCTAGTAGTTGTCTGTGGGGTCCTCTTTCCCTCTCAGCCAGTTGGCCACCAGGTCAAGTGGGAAAAGAGGCAGAAGGAGTGACAGAAATATATATGTAGTTCATTAGAGAATTTGTCAGTTTCTATGAGTTTGTAGGCTTTCTGCTGTTTCTGTTGTTGAAGTCCAGCTTGCATCTGGTTGTCTAATAGCATGCAAACAGTTTTTTTTTTTCAGTTTTACAGTATCTGTTGAGACTTACTTTGAGAATGAGTATGTTGACAATTTTGGAGAATATTCTGTGTGATACTGAGAAAGAAGTATAATATTTTGTGTTTGGGTGAAATGTTCTGTAGATATCTGTTAAGTCTATTTGGTTTATAATGTTTACTGTTCATTCCAGTATTTTTCTGTTTTAGTTTTTGTTGGATGGTCTCTCTATTAGAGAGAATAAGTTTTGNAGTCTCCCACTATTAATATGTGAGGTTGGATGCATGATATAAACTTCAGTAATGTTTCTTTTACAAACGTGAATGCCCTTACATTTGGGGCATAGATGTTAAGAATTAAAACATCAACTTGGTGGGTTTTTCCTTTGAAAAGCGTGATTTTTCAAAGGTGTACTTCCCCATCTCTTCTGATTAAATTTGGTTTGAAGTCTATTTTCTTAGACATTAGAAGAGCTACTCCAGCTTGCTTCTTAGACATATTTACTTAGAAAATCTTTTTCCAATTTTTTTTTTTTGGTTTTTTGAGACAGCGTTTCTCTGTGTAGCTTTGGCGCCTTTCCTGGAGCTCACTCGATAACCCAGGCTAGTCTCAAACTCACAGAGATCCGCCTGCCTCTGCCTCCCAAGTGCTGGGATTAAAGGCGTGCACCACCACAGCCCTGCTCTTTTTCCAATTCTTTACCCTGAGGTAAGTCTACCTGTAATGGTGAGGTGTGTTTCTTGTATGCAGCAGAGTGATGCTTCCTTGTTTTGCATCCATTTTGTTAACTTCCATCATTTTATTGGGAAACTGACTCCTTTGATATTGAATGATATCAATGACTAGTGATAGTCATCTCCTGCTATTTTGTTGTTTTAGTGGTGGTGGTAGTAGTGTGTGTGTGTGTGTGTGTGTGTCTTCTTTTGGGTTTGCTGGTGTGAGATTATTTATTTCTTGTGTTTTCCTGGATGTAGTCAACCTCCTTGAGTTGGAGATTTCCTTCTAATACCTTCTATATTTGTGGATAGATATTGTTAAAATTTGACTTTGTCATGGAATATCTTGCTTTCTCCATCTATGGTGATTGAAAGTTTTGCTGGATTTAGTAGTCTGGGTTGACATCTGTGCTCTCTTAACATCTACAGTACATTTGTCTAGGCCCTTCTAGCTTTTAGAGACTCCATTGAGAAGTTGGATGTAATTCTAAAATGTCTGATTTTGTATGTTATTTACCTTTTTTCCTTTTAATATTCTTTCTTTTAGTTTGTATGTTTAGTGTTTTGATTATTATGTGGTGAGGGGACTTTTCTTTCTTGTCCAATCCACTTCATGTTCTGTAAGCTTCTTGTCCTTTCATAGGCATGTCGTTCTTTAGGTTAGGAAAAATTTCTTCTATGTTTCTTTTGAAAATATTTTTTGGGCTTTTGAGCTTGGATTCTTCTCCTTCTGGTGTTCTTATTATTTTTAGGTTTGTAATTTATGTAATGTCCCAGATTTCCTGGATATTTTGTGTCAGGACCTTTTTAGATATAATATTTTCTTTGACAAATGTATCCATTTCTTCTAACATACAATGAATGTCTGAGATCCTCTAATCCATTTTTCTTATTGTATTGGCAATGCTTGTGCTTGTAGTTCCTGTTCACTTACCTAGATTTTTAATTTCCAGAATTCCCTAATTTTGTGTTTTCTTTATTACTTGTNTTTCTATNTTCAGGTCTGTTTTTGCATTCATTCTGCTGGTTTGGGACTTTTTGTTGTGGAATTGTGATTATTGTTATTGAAAGATATCAATGAAAAGTATGAGCTTATTCCTGGTACTTTGATGTTTAGTGGCATGTGTGAGTGTGTGTGTGTGTGTGTGTGTGTGTGTGTGTGTGTGTGTGTGTGTGTG
>LZPO01108703.1:5753-31085 GCA_001675575.1 Neotoma lepida
AGAGAGAGAGAGAGAGAGAGAGAGAGAGAAAGGCCTGTAAAGGATACTTCTCAACATTTATCAAACTTCTCAAAGTAAAGTAGCTTGTTCACAGTCAAGCAGGGGATACATGGCAGGGCCTGAACTCTGAACAAAAATGATATCTACAATGCTGGTACTTCTTCTACCTTCCCTTTTTGGTGTACGTGTGTGTGTGTGGTATTGTATGAATGTTAGCATGTGTGTGGGCACACATGTATTAAGGTATGTATGTGTGGGTGTGTGTGGACATTGGGTGTCTTCATTTTATTTACTGAAGTAGAGTCTCTCACTGAGCCCAGAGCTCACCATCATTTAAGCAAGTTCACCTAACCAGTTTGCCCTGAGGATCACCTGTCTCCATCTTCAGAGGGCTGGATTATGGGAAGACATTCAAACTACTTGACTTTTTAGAATAATAAAATAAAAACAATGACAATTGCAGTGAAATCTACCCAGTGTTGAACCTTCCCTTCAGACTAGAGCCATCTGGCTTAACCATAGAATTCAGGCCACCAAGCACTCTGTAGATAGAACCACCTCCCAGCCCTTTCTACCTTGTTATACCTAATTCTGAAAATGTAAGCTCAAACATTTTAGGGTACTTTAGTTACTTCTGAGTATCCAATCCTTTGCGGCATTAGAAGAGTCCTCGTTAATACTGTACCCCCATGGGAAGTTATGAGCGTTGTAAAAGCAAGGCTTCAAGTCATATCCTTCCAGAGCACAAGTTTCTAGAAAGACGAGACCTCTCTGTCTTCTCCAGCAAGGCTAGGGTCACCTGTTAGGAGGGATTAACCTGGCATTTTGACCAGGAGGGATGAGTTGGTACCAGGACCTCAGAGCCAAAGGGTAGCACCATCTCTGTCCCTTGCTGGTGTCTGTGTGGAATACTCATGGAAAACACCAAAATGCATGAATTCAGTTTAATTATTTCACATTATTTTAGGAGATGCTTACACTAAATGGAAAGGCTCACCCAACTAAGTAGTTTACTCTTTGGAACCTTCAGGAAGACCTACCTCCTCCCACCTTCCCCACCATGAATTACTCTGATTTTATAGTCAATTGTTTCAGCTCTGTTGGAGCCCAAGTTCCCAGCCATTGAGCTGCTTCTGTGCTTTCCCCTGCTGAGGACCTGGAATTACCCATGGACCACCTAGACAGGGAGCATTAGGGCCGCCTGGCCAATACTGGTCAGAAACAGGCTTTAAAGGGAAAGTTAAACCCTGAGTAGAGTTTTTATTTCAGTTGCCATCATTATTTTTATTTTATTATTAGTTCTCATCAGTTCCATAAATCTCACATATTTCTAATATTATCTCCAGCTTTCTAACACTATCTCCAGCTGTACACCCTCTCATTTCTCATCTCAAAAAGCAAAACAAAGTGAAAAACCCACAATTTATGTAGTGGCTGACAAGGACACAAGACAGGGATGCTTGGAAGAACCACTCATAGAAAATCAGACCCAGTGTGGAAGACTGAGAGCCAACATGGTTCTGGGAAATGTGGCTTGGCCATAGCTCATTTTGGGTACACATCAGTGTCAAACCCTGGTACCTCAACATAGTAGATATTTGACCATAAGCATTTTGCTATATGGCATGGTTAAGTACCAAGTGCAACTTGATGGTAAAGATGAGGATTTCTTCAATGAATACAAGATAGCTAGCCATTGAGTTTGTACTAAGCCTTGGTACTGAGCTCCGAACCCAACACTACTCCTAGGGCAGGGCATGGTGGTCTTAATCCTTGGATTGCTTCTAAGTATTTCTTCATTCTTCCTGTGAATTGATGCTGCCTTCTAATGACTAAATTAATTTTCAAACATTTTAATTATAAAATACATACTGAAAAGTCGACAAAACAAATGTGCTCTACTTGTTTTGGTAACATCAGTGTGGCCAAGTCTCCTTCGGGGATCAAAGAATGCTATTACCTGCCTCGCAAAACAACTTCACTAAGCCAGGGAACTAGGAGGAGCAGGGGACATTTTATATTTGTGAAAAGCGAGGCTTAGCAGTAATTTATAGAGGTCTCATTCCCAGAGCTGGAGAGACAGTGTAGTGGGTAAGAGAGCCTGTAGCACAAGCCTGAGGGCCAGAGTTCAGATCCCAGTGCCCACTTGAAAAAGCTATATGTGGTCCCGTGCTCCTCTGGGACCCTAGCATTGAGAGACTGGAGACAAGAGGTCCTCTGGGGGCCTCCTAGCTGCCAGTCTAACAAAAGAAGTAAACTGCAAGTTCAGTGAGAGACCCTGCCTCAGAGGATTAAGGTAGAGGGCTAGAGAAGAGGACAATACCGTCCTCATATGCACAGATGCAAAGCAAGCATCAGTCACACACACACACACACACACACACACACGCATACACGCACGCACGCGCGCACACACACACACACACACACACACACGCATGCACGCACGCACACACACACGAGTCCTATTCTCTGTTGATCTAGACAGTACCTGAGAAATCCTAGAAGGTCAGACTCTCCTAACAGGAGTCTTGAGGAGCAGCTAAGTGCAGAACACTTTTTTTTTTTTTTCTTCAGTGCTGAGGATTGACACCATAGAGGCCTTAGGCAGGCAAGTGCTTTCCCACTGAGCCCTTAGAACATTGCTTGAGTAGAGATGTTGGAATTATCAAGCTTTTAGATCAAATAAAAATAAGCATTTCTTTGTTATCTTAAAAAAAATAGTATTGCTTTTTTTGAGCCTATCCTGTATGGGCAATAGAAAATTGAACTTCTCCCAGCTCTAATCAGAAACTATAAATTGTGATTGAATGGGGTGAAATAAGGAACATTTGCTGAACTCAAACATGAGGATACAAATGGCATAGAGGCACCACGTGGTGTTGAACATGTTTGCTAAAATAGCCCTGTTGGGGAAGCTGGAAATCAGAGACCCTAGAGACACTGGTGTGTTGACTGAGAGGTATCTCTCAGTAGCCTGAAATCCATTAGCCTCTTTGTGTTTGATTTTTAAAATGTTATCAACTTTCCCATGTTTAATATATTTGAAAGCTAGCCACACACCAAAGTCCCTGTGGGAAGCAGGCCTTCCTGGGTGCTGGCCCTTTTGTGGCTTCCCAGATGCTCTGTCATGGAGCTGTATCTCTCTGAGGAAGGAAGGCACACACATATCTTCTATGGGCATCTCTTTACTTGACCAAGAGAAGACATGAATATTACTTATCTTTCCTGTTGCTCTTGGCCAATTATTGTCCTGATTGACATTTCTTAAATGCCTCTAGGACCTGGCACTGTGACACTATCATAGTTTCATGAGTCATTTATCACTTATTTCTCTTTCTCTTTCTTCGTGTTGTGTATGGCATGTGTGTGTGTGTGGTATGTGCACATGTGTGTAGGTGTGTGTGATTACACACAGGCAAGAGGAGGACATCAGCTGTCCTGCTCTCCTGCTATCCACTTTATGCCTTTGAGATAGGGTCTCCCATGGAATTTGGAGCTAGGCTGGTGGCCAGCAGCCTCCAGTGATTCCCCAGTATCTTTCCTCCCTAGTACTGGGGTTACAGGCATGCATAGCCACACCAGGCTTGTTATGTGGATATTAGGGATTTGAACTCAGGTCCTCTCATCTTGCTCAGCAAGTGTTCTTACTCACTGACTGTTTCTCCAACTCCAGTGAACATCACTAAGAACACTAGAACGATGCTCAGCTTCTGAATTGTGGGAGCAAGGGTATAATAAAGGGGGAGAGGCAGCCGCAAACACATTGTTCCAGTGTTCTACGTTGATGTATTTGCTTTTCTGTTGCTGGCAAGGAATGTGGCTTTAAACAGAGATTTGTTTTTTAAAAGGAATGACTTTGATTCCTCATGCCTTGTGGGTCTTCCATTTTGTCATGGACATGTGTGGCGGTCAACATGCAGAACCATTTTCCTCATGAAAGATTATGGCATTACATTTTCACATAATCTAAAGTCATACAGATGGGTGTTTCCCACGTCTGCATATGATTCTGGGCTTCACTTAGTTTCCGTATGAGGGAAACCCGCAATTAACACTGGTTTTGTTGAAGTAATACCAGTGAAGAGCAAGTTCACTCCTCACTTACCAAGTTCTGCTTGTATTTCAGAGGCCAGCAGGATGCCACCTTTCCCTTCACAGGCCAGTGGGATGCCACCCACCTTTGCCTTCAGCCTTCATTGACTGTGTCTCTGTCAGTCTGATCTCTCCTGGCATAACATTTCTGTTTGGCCACCTGCTCTGAGTGCAAATCCCAGTTACCACCCCTGCTACTAACTATATTTTAAAAATATATTAAACATGGAAATGTTGCTATCAATTTTAAAAATAATGCAGAAAGATGTTAGTAAATTTCCTTAGAGCAGGGCTCTTGAGAAATAGTTTTTAGCAGTCATTTAGCCGAGTTCCTTTATGTTCTGTGAGAATGGTGCCCAACACTGCCATTCTGTCTCAGGCTCCTGTCCTGCAGCCCTGAGCTTCCATGGTTCTCGCTTTAGTCTGGGTGCTAAGAGGCCCTAGGTCTACTGTGAATTCTTTTTCGCTTGGGACCTGGCACTGAAATCTCTTTCCAGTGCTCTTGCCCAGCATTTACCAAGCAGGAGACACCCTCAGCTTTCTTGTTACCATGTCAAAGCAGGGCCAGTTGTTCCTTTAAAAGCTCTCTGAATTCCTTCATTAAAATCCCATCCCAGTTTCATTTATTCCCTTGTTTACTTGTTTGTTTGTGTGATGTATATCTTAGGGTTTCTACTGCTGAAAACCACCATGCCCAAAAGCAACTTGGGGAGTTTAGGGAAAAGGGGCTGGCTAAAGAAACTCACCTTGACGCTGGAGCCCAGAACTAGGGAATGATGGCTTAGATCAGGGCAGAAAGAAATACAGTTTGGCTCAGATCAGAGCCATCTCTGCCCCTGGCCAACTGACCTGTGGAACCAATCAACACAGAGCAGGAAAGTAGCACCTTGGCCCTGGAGCCCAGGACCAGGAAAGAAACACAGCCTGGGTTTGGGACCTGAGCCAGAGAAATGAACACTTTATCCCCAAACCCAGAACTAAGAAAACATGCCCTGACTCTGAAATCAGTACCAAAGTAATACTCTTGGTCCCTAGAATGAAATCAGTACCAAAGTAATACTCTTGGTCCCTAGAATCAGAGTCAGTGAAAGAAATGTGCCCTGGCCTTAGAATTAGTGTGAAAAAACTAAGAATGGCCAGTGAAGGAAACACAGGCTCACATCAGAGCCATCTCTGCCCCTGGCCAACTGACCTGTGGAACCAATCAATCACAGAGCAGGAAAGTAGCACCCTGGCCCTGGAGCCCAGGACTAGACAAAGAAACACAGCCTGGGTTTGAGACCTGAGGGTTTATTTTGGTTACACTTCCAGAGAACAGTTCATCACTGAGGGAGGTCAGGGGTAGGAACTCTAACAACAGGAACCTGGGGCAGGGGCTGATGCAGAGGCACTGGAGGAGTGATGCTGACTGGCTATGGCTTATGCAGCCTGCTTTCTTATACAACCCAGGACCACCTGCCCGAGGGTGGCACAAAAGTGCTGGGCCTTCACACATCAATCACTAATTAAGAAAATACACCAGAGGTTTGCCTGTAGATCCATCTTGGGTGGGGGGCATTTTCTCAGTTGAGTTTTCCTGTTCATTGACACACATTTGTGTCAAGTTGGCATAAAACCAGCCAGGATAGAATATGTGCATGTTGGTGTACACATGTAGGTGCATGTTTGTGTGCAAGTGTATTCATATGTGTGTGTGGGGGGAGGTCATAGACCACCTTTGAGCACCATTTCTCAGAACCATCAACCTTATTTTCTGAGAAAGGGTCTCTCACTGGACTTGAGGCTTGCTGATTAGTCTAGGGTGACTGGCCATCAAGCTGAGGATCCTTTTCTCAATGTCCCCAGTGCTACCATGAACTGTGTGCTACCATGACCTGTGTGCCACCATGCCTGGTGTTTTTGTGGGTGCTTGGGGATTAAACTCAGGTCATGTTTGTGCAGAAAGCATTTTACTGAACGAGCTATTTTCCCAGCCCCTTCTACCTCCAATTCCTAAAGTGGGTAGACTGTGCATTATTCTGTAGTGGCCTAACGGGGGAATTTTCCTCTAGGTGTCCTTCAAGGGCAGCCACCTG
Source organism: Neotoma lepida (assembly GCA_001675575.1). Taxonomy (NCBI): domain Eukaryota; kingdom Metazoa; phylum Chordata; class Mammalia; order Rodentia; family Cricetidae; genus Neotoma; species Neotoma lepida. Next base: position 11,924 of record LZPO01108703.1, read on the forward strand.
TGAGCAGGGTCTATCTGTGTTGGGCATATTTTATTCTAGTAATAAATGATAAAATGGTACCTAATTATTGCTTTGTATTTGGCAAAATCCTGTCATCCTTTTTTATCGCTTTTCCATTTTAGTACAGCTCAGAGTCAGGCAGCCTGCCAATATTCTTATTTCTGTTTTATCAGAAAAGAAACCAAGGGCTAAAGGATTTGAATAGATTTGCTCAAATATCAGCGAAATTGTAAAGAATGAGGTTAGTTTTGGTCAGATGCTCTTTTATGCTGTAGTCTTTCCATATTTCTTCATTCATATTACATGCTTAATCAATTGATCATTACTAATTAGACACACTCCTTGGGACTCAGCTCTTGTCACAATGTCTGAAACCTTTGTGACATTGAACAATAAAGTTTGCCATCCCCTTATCAGAGTTAAGAGTAGTGTCCTGATTCAGTGAGAGTCCCCTTGGCATTGTCCATAAGCTCCCTTTCCTGCCATTTCTCTGCTGGGTAAAACTTTGCCTGTATTTCTGGAAGATTAATATGTGTTTGATCATCTGGGATTAGGTTAGGATATTCCTTCTGATTCAGCAGGGTTGGGTGGGGCCAAGTCATATCTTACAAGATTCCCAGGTGGGGAACTTGCCGCTGACTGTGGCCCTCACTTTGAGAAGATATCTCAGGTTAAGAAACTCCCAGATCAAAGCGATGGAGATTTTCCAAAAATCACATATCTGGGTGTGGGAAAGCCCCATTTGAACTCCAACCTTGTTCTCTAGGGATCTGTCTTCTGGGGGCAGTAATAGATAGCAGACAAGGCCACCAGTGGGATATGCTTTAATATGAAATTTACATTCAGAGAATAAAATGGGAGGAATTTCAGCATGAAATATGGCTATTACATTTTTTGTCATCTTTTCTATGTTTTTCTGGAGCAATAGAATATGATGTTTGCTTTTCAATATTTTGTTAAAGTATGTGTTTCTTCATTAAATAAAGAACCATGGTCTGTGTTAGACCTAGGAGGGTGGGGAAATCTTTGAATGACAGATGCAATGCTGGTTAGTTTTGTCAACTTGACACCAGCTAGAGGCACTTAGGATCTGAGAGGCCTTCAGTTGAGGAATTGCTTCTATCATCTATCAGATTGGCTTGTAGGCAAGCCTGTGGGCCATTTTCTTTATTTATGTTGGATGTAGAAACGCCCAGTCTTTTGTGGGTGGCAGATCCCTGGACTGGTAGCCTTGGTTGTATAAGAAAGCAGGTTGAGCAAGCCATGGGAACAAGCCAGTAAGCAGCACCTCTTTTTGGCCTCTGCTTCAATTCCCACTTCTAGGTTCAGGGTTTGAGTTCCTGCCTTGGCCTCCCTTCATGATGGAGGAATGGAGGTGTATAAACCAAACAAACCTTCTCTTCCCCAAGCTGCTTTTGGTCATGGTGTTTATCTCAGCAATTGAAAGAAAACTAAGACAGATGGGATCAATCTGGATAAGAGGGGGGAAAAAACAAGAATAAAAATAATTCACAAATTGGCAGGACATCTCCACTGAGGTTGTGGCTGATACTTGAGGAGAGAGATGCTGTAGATTTAAACATAGACCTGAGGTTGGAGATGGAGTAGCTGAGCGGAGCCATTGAGAGGTTTGGAAGAGGGTCTGTGATAGCACGCTGCAAGTGTGCAGGAAATGAACACAGTTCAGTTTAGTGTAATCTAACAGAGATCCATTGCTCATGGCATGGCACTGACATTCCCATAGGATGCTCTGGCCTGGGTGTGGACGTGGTGTGGACCACTGGATCAGTACATGTCAACCTTTACCATCTTTAAGACAGAGCCTGTCTTAAAGTCTCTTCGCTTATAGCAATAAAAGATATCCTCCCTGCCTTCTCCCTTTCTAAAAATTTCCAGGCTAAGAAAAGGCTGTTTTTCCACAGGCCAGTAAGAAACATTTTTAAGAGAAGCCTTGTTCCTTTAGCAGTGCTTTGCAAGGGGAAAGTGAACTATAGTCAAAATGCAATCCGGACTTGAATGGAGCCTGGTTGTTTCTTTGTGTGAATAATCAGCCTTCCAGTCAGGTTGCCACGGTGGTGAAGAGACTATTCTTAGCTGCTAGGTTACCTTGACAGTGGCTTAAAAAAAAAAAAAAGCATGTTTGGAGTTCAATGGGCAATCAGAAGACTTGTAGTTCTCCTGTTTTCTGTTGGGTACAGGGACTACAAGTCCCAGCATGCTTTGCTCTAGGCCCTATAGGATGTAGTCAGCTGTGTACCATGTTTAGAGCTTTTATGGCTATCTTAGTAAGACTGACTCACCAGAATTTGTGTGTTGTTAGCCAGCTTTGTAAGGGTTTTCTAAGACCATCTTCACATGCTGTAGGTTGGAGATGTTAGGAACAGTTTGGTTATTGAATGTAGTCTTAGGATTTTTCTTTTTTTCTTTCTTTTTTTGAGCAATTTCCCTCATAGGATTGATGCAGAGGTGAAATAACAATTCTTGTGAAGTGCCATGTATAATTTCTAAGGCATACAAATATTTAGCAAATAAGGAGTTTGTCTCAAATACTGTTTTGGAAACCAGAAAGTACTGTACAGCATGACTATTACTATTATAATTTTTAGATATTTCTGTCAGGGAGAATGACCTAACTTTTGCTAACATAACAAATAATCGTAGTGATTTTCTCCAAGTGAAGTTTAGTTTTTGACCATGCCATATGCTGAGTGTGGGTGAGCAGAGGACACTGTTCCTCAGTGCCCCAAGGCCACACACTGATGGACGCTCCATATACAGTGTGTGTCCATAGTCATCACAACAGCTCACAGTGGCACTCAGACATTCCTGGTGGCTCCTCACTTCCTTTCACAGTTCACTGGCACAGTAAGTCACGTGCCCATATCCAGCTACAAGAAGTATTAGGAGGGACTGGAGAAATGGCTAATCACACATACTGCTCTTGCAAAGAACCAGAGTTCGGTATCCAGAACCCATCTCTACTGACTCACTGACAACTGCCTGAAACTCTAGCTCCAGTGGATCTGATGTCTCTGGCCTTGGAGGTCACCTTTATTCATGTGCCCAGACCCCCACACAGTCACACACATATACATACTTTAAAAATAAAATATTTTTTAAAGCCCTGGAAAGTGCCATTTTCCAATACAGAGAAGGAAGATGTGACATATTTGAACAGTTGTAATGACCACCACCACTTCTACTAAAAGACGAAAAGGCTGGTGTGAAGGAGAATGTAAATAAGCCTGGCTCGTTACATGTAGGTAAATTTAAAATCTGAGCAAAACAAAATTTAGAGCAGATCAATTAGAATCTATCTACACCAGCTAGAAAAGCAGACTCTTAGTGAGTTTAGGAAGACATTTTATCTCTTTCTTACAGTGAAGTTCAAACATAGGCAGGCCAGTGATGGCATGGAGGTTCCATGGCCATCAGACTCTTAAAGTCTAGAATATGACCATCATTCTTAACTCACCTCAGGATCAGAAGTGGCTACAGAGTTCCAGGTAAAACATCTGTATTTCAGGCATCTGAAAGAAGAAAGGAAGGGGAGGGGCAAAGAAGCCTTTCTCCAGCTGATTCAGCCTCCTCTGAGCAGTCCTTTAGAATGTCCTACAATAAATCTGCTGATCTGCCTGTGGTGGTTAATATAATCAACCTGACAGGATCAAAAATCACCCAGGAGACAAACCTCTGGGCATGCCTGTGAAGGAGCTTCTAGACTGGGTTAACTGAGATGGGATGACCCACCCTCAATGTGGGTATCACCAGGTCTTGGCTGGGGTTCTTGACCAAAAGCAAATGAAGGGCCAGTAAGTCCCAGGGATCCTCCTGTCCTCATCTCTTTAGACAGGAATTGTAGGACATGCTGTTTTGTTCCACTGTTTTGTTTTGTTTTGTTTTGTTAAGTGGGTACTTCCACTCTGAATTCAAGTACTTGGATTTGTACAGCAAGCATTTTGCTGACCGAGCAGTCTCTCCTGCTGCCCAAACTTACCTGAGAGTAGAAATCTAATATTTATAGAAATTTATCATGACACAAGGAAATTAAGCTATAGCTTTTAATTTGTCTAAATTTGCCTTTAGGTGCTCATCAGATAATACAAAGCTTCCTATTTGATTATCTTTCTTGCAAGACTGACAAACCACACACACACACGCGCACACACATACACACACACACACCATACTAGCTTAGCCACAGGCACAAAAGCTTTGGGTCAAGGGGATCGTATACAAATGAGGCCCTACAATCAGCCAACAGTCTGTCTGAGTAGATAACCAACCATCTGTACATTAATGGTGACATCAAATGATGTACTAAGATCGGCTTGTGTCTTCGTATGCTAGATGACAGGCCCTGCCCCTGGTATCTATCGACATACTCTCAGCTGTTCCTACATGGCCCTGGGCCATCCCAATTCTCTCAGGTTGTGAGAGAATAGGAGGAGACCCAAGCAATCAGTATTTGCCTTCTTGAAGACCCCAAAGAGAAGACCTGAATTATAGGCTTCATCACTGTGTCCAGTCTGTCTATCTTGGACCCTTATCTGTGGGTCCCTTCTGTGGTCAGGAGGGGTCTATTGGGATTATATCTCTAGCAATCTGTGGAGTCTATTTAATGAGCAAAGGAATTTATTTGGGGTTTAACTCACAAGACAGAATAAAGGAATTTGTCATAGGATCTTGGAAGAGTGAGGCATGGTCCAATGCTGTTCTCTGGTGAGCTCTGCCCTGGTCAGTTCCAGCATTCAAAACCATGAGGTAGCAAAGAGAGAGAGCCATATCCGTGCATCTCAGGTCTTAAGGGTCCCCCAGCAGCCATGCTCTAAGGGCATGTACCTCAAGGTCATAGGCAGATATAACAGTTACCTGCTACGTCATTAAGGGCAGTGCTTCAGGGCATGGCTCAAACAGCCACCCACTACATCTCCCCNTTTTGNCTAAATAAGAAAGTTCTAACCTAANACAAAACTNTATANAATAGGAATGATTATTAAGTATTGTCCAGGAGAAATAATGGGTAATGACCTAAGCAAAATGGAACTACAACCAACAAGAACAACATCAAATAAGAGATAAATACTGAAATCCAGAGATGCCCAGACCATAGCTAAATGGTCTGTTAGAGAGATTATTCCAAAAGCTGTCCTATCCTGAAGAATCTGAATCTAGTACTTAGTATTATCTAGCTAAGATACAAGAAGATTGTAAATGTAACTTTAGTCTTCATTCCCATCAAAGACCTGAGAAGGAATATAATAACACCTGAGAAAATGGGAAATGCACACAAGCAACTTTCAGAAATCTTTTGAGAATAGACAGAGACAGCTCGCAGCCTGGACAGTCAGCTAAAGTTTCTCAGCACTGTTGAGGCATCCAATTTGGCTACAGGCCTAGAATATCTGACATACCATTTTCAGAAGCAGGAATTTTGAAAGACCATCTTGTCCTGTCTTGGCAGAGTTCAGTAGTCGCTTTTCCTTTTGTCCCACTCATCCAGAAAGGACATTCATATTGTTAGCAGTCGAAGTAAGGGCAGTTCTTTGCCCAGCAGGCCATTATGTTAGGAAGAAGACAAACTTCCAAATGGAGTGTCTTAAAAGCCCAACATTCTCTTGGGATCAGATCAGTGCTCCCAGGAGCAATAGAGTCTCACACCAATAGAATTCTAAGTCATTTAAATACCATATTCTCTAGGTCTATGAAATGTTTGAAGATTACCTGTCCATCTGACCTATGTATCTGTAAATCTGGACAACCTAACTCATATAACTATAGAGATGAAAAGCATGGGTGAATATGTCTCTAAATCTTAACTACCTAAATAGCCTAAGGACTAAGGCTTCATGTAAACAAGGTAAACAATCTGTAAGCAAATGTACAGTAGAAGGACAATGACCTCAAAATTGTGACAATACACAAAATATCTTAAAGAGAGGTAGGAATGCATAGTGCAATATGCAATATGACAACAATATATATCAATATACTAAATATCCTAAACAAAGGTAGAACATACATGCAGTATGACAAATATAATTTTGTATTTGTATTAATATATAAGATATTTCAAATAAGAGTAGAAATATATGTACAATACAAGAAATACAGTTTTGTATTTGTATCAATATACAAATTATCTTAAATAGGAATATAAAAATAGTTTGCATTTGTATTAATATACAAGAATTTGTCACAAGATCTTAAAAAAATGAGACATGATCCAATGCTGTTCTCCGGCGAGCTCTGCCCTGGTCCATTCCAACATCCAAAACCACAAGGCAACAGAGAAAGCACATACATGCATCCCAGGTCTTAAGGGTCCCCCAGTGGCCACGCCCCAGGGACATGTACCTCAAGGTCATAGGCAGATGTAACAGTTACCTGCTACCTCACTAGGGGCGATGCTTCAGGACTTGGCTCGGCCACCCACTACAGGGGTCCGAGTTCAAAGGCAGTCAAGGGTGGCTTATATGCTCACTGGAGTCAGAGTAGATAGAGCATCTCTTCCACCAGCTACAACCAGTCTCCAGCTGTGTGGTGCCTTAGGACGTGGGAAGAGCTGCTGAAAAGACTTGCAAGCAAATGTTCATATAATTGGTTTGCGAGAAGCAGGTGCTAAATGAGTAGCTTTGGGGGGAATGGTCCAGATAAGCTTCTCCTTTCCAAAGGAGAGCTTTGGATGCCTTCCTAATCTTTCTGACTTAATTATTTAGGCAATCAGTTCTTGTCTTGAAGTTCATCTGCTGCCACTGCTATCTTCTACTTTCATCTAAGCATCTCCACAAAGGCAAAATGCCAAAGTCTTTGTGAGGCTGGTTCCCATCATTTGGACCTTGTGTTGCTGGAAATACAGGAAAGTTACTCTGTCCTGACAGGTCTAGAGGAATCCGATGTATGCATAGCTCTGTAAACCTTGCAATGCATTTCCCTAAAAAGTTGTATTATGTCATCTCTGAAGGAGCTTAATGGTGGGAGAGACTGAAATGAAGCCCTTTGTGTGCAGATCAATCTTCCAAGCAACTTCTGTTGTGACCTTCAGTGGGCTCTGGGAGAGCTGAGGATACCTATTCTTGTCCAAAATTTGCGAAACACTCATGAATTTTTATCTTGCCCTGCTTTCTGGAATCAGCCTGCTGTTTTCTGACTCTGAATGTGTTGGAAACAGCCTCTGCATATAAATCTTGAGCGGGCTCATACCCAGTATTCCATGTACCAGTGTGTGGATATGGCAGGGGGCACTTCAGTGTGTGGATATGGCAGGGGGCACTTCAGGCGATGGAGCATGAGAAGACTAGCTAGTGAGTCTCAACAATGACTAAAGGCTTAAAATAACCAGGCCCATGCTGAAGAGATGTCTCAGTGGGGAAGGGCACTTTCTGCTCTTGCAGAGGCCATCAGATGGCTCAGCCACCTGTAACTCAGTTCCAGGAACTCTGTCATTCTCCTTTGGTCTCCAGGAGCACCTGCATGCATGTGGTACATATACACACATTTAGGCACACACATATACACATAAAATAAAAAATTAATCTTTAAAAAATAAAATATAACAACTGCACATCAAAACCTGAAGAAATACTCACACATATGTTATAAATCTTTCTTTGGTTATCTTCCTCTTAGCTTTGTGTTCTTAACTGTATATGCCTATTTCCCAATGGAAGCCACTGAACAAAATCAGCTTATATAGAATTTTTTGCTTTCATTGGTATGGAGACCATATGGAACTAAGCTAAATGATGGGTATGACTATATAAGGTCTGTGAACAGAGGAAAACATACTTTGAAAATAATAATTAATCCCCTATGTTGATATTTATGTATGGCCCACCAAATGAGTTATCCCAATGATATAAAATTAACTGTATGTAATAAATCATGTTTTATGAGCTCTATGCATAAATTAATTTTATTTTTCAAATCAAGCAACTAGAATTTACATGTTCCTCATCACCCTTGGAGCCTTCTCTTTTAGGCTCCCTGTTTGGATGGTACAGAGTGAACCCTTTAGTCTATCAAAGGGCTTCAGTGAGCAGAAGGAAAAAAGTAGAAGAGTGATAACTCAATTCTAACCAGCAACACCTTGGACAAGTCACTACAACTCTTCTGGTAGAAAACCTGCTCTTATGAGTGTCTATGAGTCCTCATTGAGGGCTTCCAGTGATCTTCTGTAAAGTGACAAGAGAGGTCTTACTGACCCATGTCAGAAGCTGTTGTTGATGGATGACACAGCTCAGGTCTGGGACTCTCATTCCCCTAGTATTCACTGACTGTTCATAACACGTGATCTAGATACCTAGAATTCTGAATTGAGTAAAACAAACAGAAGCTATGCAATTTTGGATCAAGAATTTTTAGCACACATTTTTGAGAACTTCAAACATGTCAGATATTACTGTTACGCCTTCTAGTGTGGATACTCTCACAGCTGAGGCAGTGGAGGTACAGACAGATTAAACAGCATGATCAAAGTTCTCTAGGCCCTAGGCAGTAAAGCTGAGGTCAGCATCGGGCTTTTTAGCTTAAGAGTCCGTGGTCTTAACTACCAAATGCTGCTGCTTCTCACACCAACTGATTGGCTAATTCAAAGTAATTAGTATTCATCTCATAGAATGGCAAAGTGTGTGTGGGTGTGCGACTACTTCAGACAGAAATCCGAGTTGCTTTGTTCCTCCCTTCAGAGCTCCTGACACCAAGGGACAGAACTGCATGAACAAACCAACTTTGTGTGTTCCCAGCCACTTGGTGGATTTGAGCAGTTTGGCTTGAGGTCACTGTTCCTTCTCTGACTGCACTGTGAAACTCCAAGGTCCTTGCCATCCTCATGCCCCACATTAATTTAGTCAGGGGCCATTTGTAAAGAAGTATATAATAGTTTAAAATATTAGATTCAAAGTATTTAGATTTAAACACCAGACCCAGTACTGACCAATGCTGTTATTGGCTGGGGCACCTTTTAATATTCCCAGCTCTTGTTTATTAAGCACCACTACGAATTGTGTTAAATACTTCATACATGTTGTTTTACATGCTCAGCACGGTATTCCAGGGGAAAGCGTTTTTATCCTTACTTTTTTTTAAACCCTAACTTCATACTCTTGACTGCTATCTCTGTGATCTACTTTAACCATGGGCAAATTATTTTATTCCTGGAAGCCTTAGTTTCATTATCTGAAAACTGGGGTTCATAGCACTATTTCCCATATTGTTATTGAATGAAAATGAGGACATGACTGCTCCTAGGTATGGTTGAGGAGAAGGTTTTTATCACAGACATAAGGGAGAGAACAGCCAGAGGCATCTGCCATAGTCTAGATTGAACATGGCCAGCAGAATAGGCCAGGCCATGAGAGGAGAGGGAGGGTGAGAGCAATAGAGGAAGAGAAGGAGCCAAGGACCAAGAGGGAGAGAAGAACCAAGAGAGCATTAGATGAAAATGTCTGAGTTAGAAAGAAGTCAGGCACTGGGGGAAGGGAAGTGAAGCCCAGCATCTGGGCAGGAGAGGTTTAGGGTGGGGAGCAGTGTGAGAGGTGCTGGAGGAGCCACAGGTACTGAGTGAGACTTGTCTGTCCCAGGCTTCTTTGGCACCAGACAGTCCAGCTTTTTGTTAATGATAAGGAATGAAGCAATCTCTTCTGTAACTACTTCCTGTTAAAATTGGGGTGTTGTTGTTGTTGTTGTTTGGGGGGCAAGAAGGCTGGAATGTTGGTCAAAGCAGGGAAGAGAGAGAAGGGTGCAGACTGTGGGCATCCATTTCACTCACTGCCCGGGTTCTGTGCAACTACCTGGGGCTAGCCACTTTGGATCAGGCTGGGATTCAGAGGCTCAGGCTGGTCGGAAATTCTGTCAGAAACATCTAGGGCTGGTGTGTTTGGAGCAGCTTGTAGTCTGCAGGTGATTGGAAACCTGCTGGGATAGATATATGCTAGGGACTGAAGAAAAGTTGAGTTTAGGGGAAATTTTTATCTTTGGTGTACATTTGAAGGGAGAAGGGGAGCCCACCCGAGGGGTAGGCAGTTGGGGGAAAGCTTAGGCTATTGACTAACAGGAGTACTTATCTGGAGTTCATTTGATCTGTGACAGATGAATCCAAATCTTACAACTCCCTGAAGCTTACAAGAACTTTTTTAAGTTTACAGAAAGAGATACAAGTTTTAGACACATTAGCATTACCAGTGTTTGTAATCTGTACTAAAGTCCACATTGTAGAAAATGAGTAGACTCAAGCCTTTGAGTTGTAGCAAAATCCTGCAGATCCAAAAAATGACTCTGAGTTAAAAGCATGAGCCCTCTTTCCAGAGGATTGATATATAGATTGGACAGAGACGTTTACAGCACAATGAGAAGCAATTGTAAGTCGATACTTAGAAGACAGCCAGAGGAAATTTAAAATTTAGAGCTTGTGACTGTGATAATAGTTACAGTGCTTTACCAGGCTAGACTAATAGTTAGGAGGATTCAGTTGGGAAAATTGGGAAAATGTATGGAAAGCACATAGGCCATCGCCTATCCCCATAACAGCACTAATATCTGTTATAACTTGAAACACAGCCCAAGGTCTTACAGCTGTTAATCTGAGGAGCCAGGTTTGAAGCCCAGTTCAAAGGCCTGCCTCTGTGAAGTCCAGCTTGAGCTGCAGAATGGTGGGCTATTGGGCGAACAGTGACAGGGGCATAGAAAGCTGTTCTATTGCTGGCCCTTGACCATTTGAGATGGAACTATACCCACAACAATCCAACCAGGAGGTAAGGGCTCTAGATTCTGCCCTCAGATCTACTAGCCTTGACAGCAGTGTCCTGGAGGCCTGGAAGTTGTTATGTTGTAATCCTGCCAGGATCAGTGTGGGCATCTGGTATTGGTAGAAGAGGACTTCAGTATAGGGACAGATGGAGACCTGGAGTCACCTAACTCAAGACTTCCCAGGAGACTGTCTAACATCAGACTCTGGGGTGTTCACATGCAGGATACAGCCTTGCAGAGAGTAGGCTAGCCAGTATCGCCCATTTTAAAAATGGTAGCACTAGAATATGAGAAACTAAACAACATTAGCAAGGCGTAGATCCAGATTTGAATACTGTTTTGGACCAATGCTGTGAAATTCTGCATAGTTTAATTTATCCCCTATACAGATGGTAAGATAAAGCAAGCATTTTATTTACACACACACACACACACACACACACACACACACACGCACACGCACAAAGCTAGGGCTCAAGCATGGGACTTTTGCATGCCAGGCAAGGTCTTCCAATGAGTTGTATCCTAACCCCTTATTTTATACATTATCCTCCTTGGATTTTCTGCCTCCAGTGAGTGACTTGGGCCAGCATGAAGGGAAGATAAGTTTCTGGCCCACATTCTGGATATCCTAGATGGAGTCTTGGAATAGCTTTTCCTTCATGGCACTTGTCATTATAGTTTAATGGCAGATTGCAGCTTCTTACTCATGTCCCCTTTCCTCCATCAACTGGAAACAACATGGGCAATGGGCTTCTATTTTGGATAATGCATAACACAGCAGGTGGCTGTGGATGGTGCCTGTGGGTATCAGAGGTTAATTAAACTGTATTGTGTAAGGCATGACCTTTGATTGCTCTGTCACCCCAGTCCCCTGAATTAGAAGGGGAACAGGAAGTAAGAACTTGCTTGGGAATTACCTGTCCCCACTGTGAGCTTAGCAGGGACTAGGATCTAAGGATGCTGAGTCAGCAGGACATTTCCGCACACTGTACTCACTTTGGAAGGATGGTATGGAAAAAGCCTGAAGGCTCCAGATAAATGTGGAGTGCTCCCCTGTTCCTGTTCGCTTCATTCTGCTTTGTTTTTGTAAGCATATGCTTGTCAGTTAGGGCTGAAACCCAACAAAACAGCTGTTAAGTATGGCTGTACGAGAACTAACATTTTGGTCTTTTTCAGGCCAGTAAGTTTAGAGTAAGCACAGTTGTCTAGCAGATGTCAGTGGGCAAACCGGGGGTAGACGTTCTAGGAGCTGTAACCATCCAAGTTCTTTTGGGGTCTATTTACCCTGCCAAAGGACTAGGGCTCCAAGTGAGAGATTCTGCTTTAGAGTCTTAGGTTGTGTCTAAAAGTAGTGTTTTAGAGAAGGGGCGCCCAACCTGTTGATATCTCACTATGGTCTGCAAGTACACTGGGACATGTTCATAGACACGCAGGGGTTCACGTGGCCCACAGGCCACAGGCCTGACATCCTGAAGGATTTGGGTCATTGCTCATGATCCCTTCTGGTCCTTCCTCCATCTCATTCTCAAAAACTGGGATGATGAAGAAAAGGATATGTTGCATCATTTACCATACATAGGAAGAGGTATCCTCAATGGACACCCAAGAATAACTGTTCCAACTCTTAAGATGTTACTTTGTATTCCAGCAAATCTAGCATCATTTAGGGGACCTGGAAGAATGAAAGTCTAACCCAGAGACTGGGAATATTAATTCCTAGGTCTTAAATCTCTTCAGCCAGCTGCAGAGTCAGGCCCAAGGTGCCAGTGCTGCCTAAATGTCATCAGCTGATGGAAGAGTAAATTATCTCAGTGGCCCAGGAGCCTGGAAGCCTTAATGAGTCCTTCCAATTGCCGCACCTTTACAACAAGACATCCATTTGTCCATAAATATCTAACCCTGTTTGCTAAGCCTGTGGTGACATTATCGATTGAAAAGCAGGTTTTCTTTGCCTGGCTTTCCTAGTTTTATGTGCTTTTAGAGCTAGAAATCCATAGAAGACTGACTGGATTTTCCTATGGCATATTCCTTGTTTATTAACTGAATTCATTTTGAAGTTTAAAAAAGGAAAAGAATGGAAGATGATGGATGTTTATTGAAGCATGATTCTATATTAGATCTTGGGCTGGTCTAGAAACTTTCATAATCCTCACACCGACCCTAGAGGAAGGGAATTAAGTCCTCATTTTAGAATGAACAGACTAAGGCTCAGAGCAGCCAGAGAAATAGTAGGTACTCAATTAAGGGCGGGGAATTCTGATTCTTAGCTGTGCCTCAGTTTCCCCACCTGAAGACCATTCACGGTAGCATTAGCCATAGTAGTTCAATCCTGATGGTAAAAGTGTGTGATAGAAAGCCAATATCCAGAGGCTGCAAGCTCAGGGCTTGCCTGCAAGATAGTTCAAATTCAAACCTGGACCTCTGAGACCCAAAAAGTAGGGCCTGGGGCTGTAGCTCAGCTGGTAGAGTGCTTGCCAGCCTGCACAGAACTCTCGGTTCCATCTCTAGCTCTTTGCAAACAGGGAATAGTGGACTATGTCTGGAATGGAAGATGGAGTCAGGAGGGTCAGAATTCCAAGGCCATCTTTGGCTACATACTAAGTGTGCTGTTAGCTTCAAATATACGAGACCAAGCCTCAAAATAAACAAAACAACATCAAAATAAAAAGTAAAAACAAAGACTGAAGTTAGAGCCCAATGATAGGGCATTTGCCTAGCACACATGTGGCCCTAGATTCAACTCCCAGTACTGCAAAACAAAAACAAAAAGCACCACCCACTTGACAGAGTTGTGATAATTAAATACTCCATTTATAGACGATACTGAGACTAGTCCCCTGCACATGAGTGGTCATTAAATGTTAGCTATTACTTCAATTTCTTATTACAACAACTGATCAAATTGCCTTCATCAGCACTTGCTGAAAAGTAACATTTTGTTCCAGGGAACAGCCTGCCTTTTGATATGTAGTTGTATTTTATTATGAAATAATGTAAACTACTCTAGCTTGGAATTAAATTCTCTTCTGTGCGTCTCAGTAAAGGTTAAGATCTGAATAAAGGCATGTGTAGGCAACAGGGATTTTCCCAACTCTGTAAATGCCAGTGACTTGCTCTTTTCTCTGTAGAGTGCATAACCTTCTTCCACGCTGCCCATCCTGGCTTTAAGACAGCTAAGCAAACAGGAGAGGGAGAATTAAGTCAGCTCTTATCTTTCTGTTAGTTTGTCTCTATAACATGATTATTAGGGACAGTATTTCCTCCTTGTGGCCTTACACACAGCCACATCCTGATAGCCTGTCACACCGGTGGGCTTCATGGATGTCTGTAGAGCTGGGAATACTATGGGGACTTGTATGTGTGAAAGCCTTATGTGTTTGAGATTGGTGTAACATGGCTGGGAGGTGATGGCACAGTGACTGTAACAGCTTATTGAGATAGAAAACAAACGATGTGGTTGCTAGACCTTTGGCTCTACATTCTGATCCTTTTACACTTTTATTTTTTTCCTAACTTCGTCTACACAGTTTCGTGGATAATTGATCATGGAACACCTCCCTCACTTGGTAGTTACAGCTAGGAGTTATGTATGGGGTGGTAGCAAGTGCTAGGAAATACTTAGGTAAACATTACAGTGCTTCTCCACACCAGGCCATTTGTAACTCATCAGAGGACAGAACAATGTGAGGACAGCAGCTCTGAGGACACAGGGTCCCACCAAAGTCTGCATGGTGCAGCAGATGCAGGGGGAGCTGGTGCATCATGGAAGGTCTCATAGAAGAGCCATCATGGGCTTCCAGGGATGGGCTTGGTTGCTAGGGAACGGTCAAAGGGATGCTTGTAGCAAATAGACATTGCTGTACCAGGGGACAGAACCCAGTGTGTTATGCTGGGGAAATGACAGGTGGCTGAAGCTCCAGTTGGTAACAGCAGAGAATGAGAAAACATGGGGCTGGTGACAAAGGCTGGGCCTGAGAGTAACAGGACCTTGGCTTCTATTCGAACCATATTGGCTGTGTCATGATGAGGAATGTTTATTTTAGAAGGGCGAGTGCAGTGAACAGGTTGAAAAGAGGCAGAAACTGACTAAAAGCAAAGTCCCAGAAAGAGGTGATAAGGCCTATTGTGTGAACTGAGTAAAGTGGGTGGACAAAGTGGACATTTGGAGTTAAGACCATTAGCATTTAGTGAACACAATGAGGGGTTGGGTATGGCCAGGGGTGGAGCCTTGCCACAGTGGGCAGGAGGAATGGAATCTATGAGAGGGTTGAATGGTAACGGAAGATGAATGTGTCCACGAACATTGGTGTGCAGCAGTGTACATGGTTCCCAGGGGAGGGCAAGACAAGACTGAGAAGAGACCACGAGGCACAGGGATTGAGGTCATGGTGCAGCCTTGGAAGAAGTTATTTGGGGTAACTGCCGGTGTGCAGGTAAAAGCCAGATGCTTGCCCCATTTATGCTGTGCCACAGGCACACAACCAGCAATGATGCACGTCTGCGCAAAACGCCTGCTCTTCCAGCACTCAGATTCAGGCATTTGGAAAACGGGGAGAAAGCTTCTGTGGGTCTGAGGAAGTTCTGTTTCTATTGCATTGCTGGTCAAATCCTCCTCCCATCACTCTCTGAAGATGTGGTTTCCAAGACTCTAATAAATTGACTCTGTGGATATGAATCTGAGATTCTGAGTCTTTTTTTTTTTTTTTTTTACTAACCAGATTCTTCTCACTGTGGTGGCCTCTTCAAGGCCAATCACTAGTGAGATTCCTTAGTTCCTTTGACCTTTGCTTCTGAGCCCTTTGGATGCATCTGGGAGAAGGCTTTTCTCTCCTGCAGCCATTGGAACTCTCTGTATGGAGTCTCCTTGGTACTGATTGGCTGGGTCATATGTCCATCAGTGGATGATTCTGGGAGCGAGAAGGGCCTGTGTAGTCAGCTGTCCAGACTCCCAGGAACTAGCTATTAATCCCACCCCTAAGAAGGAATCCAAGAAGTGGGAGAGCTGGGTTTAGAAGCAAGTGCATCCATTCCTGACCTCCCCCTCACACCTTTGATTGACTCCCAGCCCCCTTAAGCAGCCAGGGTCACTACCCTGCTTCTGTCCCTCCCCCTCCTCCGCACCTCCTTCCTCTTTCCTTCCTCCATCTCGTTTTCCATCTCATGCTCTGGCCCAGACTGTCTTCAGCTGCACATCACTCAGTCTCCCAGTGCTGGGATTGTAAGTGTGAGTTACCATGCCTGGACTCCCTCCCTCCCTCCCTTCCTCCCTCCCTCCCTCCTTCCTTCCTCCCTCCTCCCTCCCTTCCTTCCTTCCTTCCCCCCTCTCTCTTGCTTTCTCTAGCTGAGATATTTCAAGCACTTGAAGAACTCCTTTCCAAACATGTTGCAGAAAACCTCACTGAACAAACAAACTGCTGGCGAACAGCTTGGAAACAACCGGCACCTCTCCCATTACGGCCTCTCCCACCTTTTCCTCATTTCTTTCTAATCGTGTTTGTAATGAAACCTGCTGTTCTAAATGGCTTAGGAATTTAACAAACTAAAATTTTCTCTTGTGGGCTCCCAGGTAGCCTTGACAGTGTCTTAGTTATGGGTGGTGGCTCAGTGCTGGTGTCCCCTAACAGTGTCCACCTGTCTTGCTTCTGTACTTCTATGGACCAGGAGGGCATGACTGGAATTTCTAGCACCTTCTGTTGTTTGTTTCCTTTTCTGATTCTGTAAAAGTAGTTAATACTTACTTCAGCTTTTCTCAGTGACCAAAAGTTTTCTGTTTCTGATTTTAGTGGATATGTATTGGAGTGTATGTATGTTTGCATGTGTGTGGGCACATAAACGTATGTGCTTATGTGTGTGGAAGCCAGAGGTTGACATTGACTATCTTACTCATTACTCTTGTTAAAATTCCTTCCCTGGGGCCTATGTAAAGCCAAGACTACCCCTTCTCCCGAGATCCCAAGGATGAACCAATACACGATTCTGTGCAAAGTTCACTGGGAAACCAAGGAATTTACTGTGCTTCCTTACCCAGCCTAGGTGAGGGGATAATTACGGGGGTGTGGACACTCCTCTGCAAACAGGCTGCACCTGGGAAGCCTTACCCACCAGGGATGCAGGCTTTCCCACTAGTTATCCACATGGAGTCCATGCTCCTGTGTTTCCCCTGCCTCTATGTACTCTAGCTCCTCCCCCAGGCCACATGCATCTTGGTAGGAGTATGAGCAGGGATTTCAGCCTATAATCTCAGTGCCCTAATCTGAGCATTTACTCCCGGGTAGGGGCTGTAAACTGTCAGCCAGTCTAGCTGTGGTTATCCTTTGCAATTTCCACAGTTTATCTCCCTTACAGGGCCATTGCTTGGCTCATAGAGTGGTCTCTCAGGACACTTACCAGCTTGTGTAAAGCACAGTCTAGCACTTGACCTCAGAGCTTACCAATTCAACTAGCTAGCCAGCTTCCTGGGGATTTCCCACCTCTGCCTCCCCAATGTTAGGACTACAGCTGGGTCACAATGTCAGCCTGGCATTTTTCATGGCTGCTGGAGACCCTAACTCTGGTCCTCACATTTCATGGCAAGCACATTACCTACTGAGCTGTCTCTCTGGCTTTCTAGGTGGAGTCTTTGAAAGATCCTTAACCATTGGCTTGAGGGGAGGGGTCTAGTTTAGTGTAGAACCCTCTAATTTTCAAGAACTCTAATTCATTTGCCTCCTTCCTCAGGAATATCAGAGTGATGGCTTCAAGGCAACCCCTCTTCCACTTCAGCAACACTGTGGTGTAGCACCCAGGATCAAAGTGCTTACTACAGCTAGGGATGTGGCTCAGTTCACAAAATACCTGCCTATCTGTGGTGCCTAGGACCATACCAAAGCTCATGCTGGCCCCAGGGCTTTCTCAGTGTCACAACTACCTGTGGCTCTTCTCAGCTCGCCCCCTGCTCCCACCCTGAACGTGTCTAGTTTACGGACCTCCCTTTGTTCAGTTTCTCACTGCTATATAACCCTGCCATTTTGGCCAAGCACCTCTTGGTTTCCTTTGTCTTCCTTTCTAGGTATGCTCTCTCTCTCTCCTCTCTCCCTCTCTCTCCCCTCTCTCTCCCTCTCTCTCCTTTTTCTCCTCTCTCTCTCTCCCTCTCTACTTTCTCTCCCTGCTCTGGACTCCTCTAGACACCTCTGACTGTTCTCTCCCTTATATCTACAATAAAATCCTTCCCTTCAGCCATAGTTGGAGCAATCACTCCTCACTTTCTACACTTTCCTTGGCCAACCATAAACCCTGGGTTCTAACCCAGCACCACATAAACGGGGCATGGTGGCATAGACTTGTGTTCCCAGCACTTGGAAGACCAAGGTCAAAGGTCATCCTTTACACAGTGTTACATCATGAATTCGAGGCCAGCCTTGGCTATGAGACCTTGTCAAAATCCAAAAGTGATTACTATTAGGTTATCAACTTTTCATGGAGTCTCTGCAGGGGAAAAGTCACCCGTGCTTTACAGGCTCAGACACTAGCCTGTGCCTCCAGGTCCTCCCAGGGTCACATAGCACTCAAGTTAAATCTGCCTTTGGTCTGAATATGTCTGAATCCAAGGCTTGGGCTGGTCCCCTGCTCCCTGCCAGCCCACCTGCCATAACGCACATCAGGTGCCTTTCTGTGCCCACTGAAGATAGGCTCCACTCTCAGGTTCTTCTCACCTCTCAGTATTTTTTTTTTAGTTAAATTAAGTGACTAACACTTAAAAATTAGATCACACCTTATAGAAAATGTCTGGGTTTTCTTGAGAAATCATTAGACCTGGCAGTTTTGTGCTCTTATGCTGGCAGGGCAGTAATTAGTTGTGCTAAGTAGCTCTTTCTCCCTTCCCTCCCTGTCCCTTCCTAGCTGAGGAATGACTTCTCCAGTAGGTCATTTCACTCCTTGGTCTAACTTGTGTAGACTCTGTGGATGGTTATGTTTGACACTCTTCATTTATTCATTTACATTTGAAAATTCCTTTTTTTTTCAGTTTGTGTGTGTGTGTATGTATATGTGTATGTATGTATATGTGTGTGTATGTATATGTGTGTATGTATATGTATGTGTGTATGTATATGTATGTGTATGTGTGTGTGTATGTATATGTGTGTGTATGTGTGTGTGTATGTATATGTGTGTGTATGTGTGTGTGTGTATGTATATGTGTGTGTGTATATATATGTGTGTGTGTATGTGTGTGTGTATGTGTGTGTGTATGTATATGTGTGTATGTGTGTGTGTATGTATGTGTGTATGCATATGTGTGTGTGTATGTATATGTGTGTGCATGTATATGTGTGTGTATGTGTGTGTGTATGTCTATGTGTGTGTGTATGTCTATGTGTATATATGTGTGTGTGTATATGTGTGTGTATGTATGTGTGTGTATGTATATATGTGT
>LZPO01108703.1:33132-44463 GCA_001675575.1 Neotoma lepida
AGACAGGGTTTCTCTGTGTAGCTTTGGCGCCTTTCTTGAAACTCACTCTGTAGCCCAGGCTGGCCTCAAACTCACAGAGATCCGCCTGCTTCTGCCTCCCGAGTGCTGAGTGCTGGGATTAAAGGCATGCGCCACCACCACCCGGCTAACTAGCTCTTATAACTTAAATTAATCCATTTCTATTAATCTATGTGCTGTGCTGGGGCTCATTTACCTCATCTGTGTACTGTCCATCCTGCTTTCCTGCTTCCTCTGTGTCTCCTCATGTCTTCCCCCTTCTTCTTCCCAGTATCCTCTGTGCCTGGAAATCCTGCTTAGCTATTGGCCATTCAGCTTTTTAATTAGACCAATCAGAGTGACACTTTTTCACAGTGTTCAAAAAGATTATTCCACGACAGCATGACAAGGACTCTATGGACTGAGTCATCTCCATAGCCACTCCTTTTATTGTTCTAACGTAAAACAATTTCCTTTTTTTTCTCATTTAAATTCACCATAAAAGTGTGAAATAAAAACAAAGTGACTTTGACTAATTTCATAGCTGTGGTTTCACTAAACTTTAAAAAAAATTCATGCTATTTGGTAGTTACACCTAGAAGAAGCCCTCCCCTCAAATTCAAGTGATTTAATTGCTTATTTTGAGTAAATATTTGCTTTTGATGATGACAGGGCCTGGGATGGTGTTTTAAACTTTGATTTTTGTTTTTTTTTCAGGACCCTGCAGGGATCTTTGAGTTGGTGGAACTTGTTGGAAATGGGACGTATGGTCAAGTGTATAAGGTAAGAAGGTTAAGCTTGAGTATGGCTTTTGTGTGTCATTGCTTTCTGAGTGCCAGATAGCAATGCTGTCCATACTTGTTCCTAAATGCCTCATCACAACAGATAGCAAGTGAAATCAGTCATCAGTCAGTTCACTCTCCATCCTTTTGGATGTAGCTCTGGTTGAACTTACTACACGGGGCTCTGTGGCTTGAGTATTCCCCTGCAGTGTATATCACAGTGTTGGTATTGGAAGCAATCCTCAGATATTGCTTATCTGAAATTCGCTAAGTGGTTAGATTCCTTCTCATTAGGCACTGCCAAGCTGGTTTGCAAAGGAGCAAAGGACAACATTCACTTTTGAAATTCAAGCTATTAGACTACCTCGGCTGAAGAAGTGAATGTGTTGCTTGCCCAGGGCACAAGTCAAATGAGCTTCCTCACAGTGATAGGAGAAAGCTCGCTCACTCACAAGCAGAGACCCAGGATCACGATGAACCACAAGATAGGAAGTAGTGAGATGGCTAGCTTGAACTGGGATTGGACTTCCTTCTTTTCTGTTAATTTTGCCTACAAATTCATCCAAAAATGTTTAAAAGGAGTCTTTCCCCCTAATAAATTATCTATTTTTTTTTTAAAAAAAGATATAGGTTGATTCCTCTTTTGATGAGTGAAAAGAAATACAGATGAACTGTTTTGGGACTAGAATTTGGGGGCTTTTGCTAAACGAAATGTTAGACTCCTCCAAAAACAAGCCAATGTGTCCTCTGGATTATTTCCAGGGAGCAGCCATCATTATTCTAAGTGGTGGCAGTATGGAATGGAATTTCAAGTACAAATTATCCCTCATTGTCCTGTTTTTTGTTAAAATTCCTTCTTTGCCCTAAACTTCTTTTAACTGATTGAAAATGTTGTAGAAGTCATACAGACCGTAATATTGTCAATTCTGCAGAATGTCGAAAGTGCGGGGATGAGTAAGGTATTATGAAACTCTGCTTTTCAAAGCACTGCTCTGAGTGGGCATGCATGGGTGCTCTATTTGACTAGGAAGGAGGTTTTGGTGCCCACAAGGGTGAGAGACAATTTCTCCCTTACAAGAAACAACCATTTCCTACCGTGTCAAGCCTTTACAAAAAGCCAGACTGCAGACTCCGTGAGCTGTTCACTTGATATTGGTTCAGCCTGACACAGAAAGAGATGTCTCTCAGAAAGTGCTTTTAAATACTTGCAATGAAGATAATTAGGTTGGGTGATTGTGTTATCGCAGCTTGAGAAATTGGATTGAACTTGCGATGTACCATGGCTAATGAAGTAAACTCTATTCTAGGCAGAAAATGACTCCTGACTTCTTGTCAATGTGGTGGAGCATCAGTGGTGTGCTGTTGGTTTCAGGATAGCATTGGAGGCCGCTTCCCACTATAGAGTAGACATTTGGGACACACTTAACGGCTTCATCACCTAATCCAGCAGGTAGAACTGTACAACCATGCAAGAAGCTAGAACAAAGGTCTGTGGTACTGTCATCCTGACAGGGTCCAGGATCGCCTAGAAGATAAACCTCTGGGAATATCTGTCAGGGAGTTTCAAGATTAGGTAAATTGAGGTGGGAAGCCTATCCCAGATTTGGTAGTGTTTTCCCATTTGTTGGAGTTCTAAACTGAATGAAAAGGAGAAAGCGAGCTGAGCACCAGTGTTCATCACTCTTTCCTTTTGATTGGGGGTGCAGTGTGACGCTCTGCCTCACATTCCTACAGCACACCTCCTCTCTCTGATAGACTGGAGAAACCAAACTGTGAGGCAAAGTCAATGACCCCCTTCCTTTAGTTACTTCCCCCAAGGTATTTCATTGCAATAATGATTTTAAAAAATGAATTCAGCATTCAATTCTAAATGAGAATCTTTGGAAGGTCCAAAATTATCTCCTATTTCATGACACTGCCTGAGAAACAAAAACAGAAAACTAATTAAAAGCTCAACAGATGTGAAAGAGCCTCACACTTTTCTAAGAGTGGGAAGGTCTCTAGCAAGTAGGCAGTTGACATTGTGATCCTAAAGCGTTCTGTTTGTCTGTAAAGTTACAGTTCTTGCTACTTTTCATTAGAAGGGCAGATTGCAGAGCGGTCATGGTTTGGACATGTGACCTGGGGACAGGCAATATGGTCTCTTTCACAGTCCTATTCACTGTTTTGTGACTATCCCAATATTTCGTACTTGAGTCTAGTGAGAATGTAGTTGGAGAAGCTGTGGGGACTTGAGCTGCCTTGTCTAAAGAAGTGTAACTCCCTACTTAGTTGTGAGTTTATTTTCTAGGCCACTGGTTATGTTAGGTGATGTTCCTCATGATCAGAGATGGTCCTGTTTCCTCATGACCAATGCAGTCCTGCTGCTGCCTAACTGCTAAAACACAGCAGTGACACCTGAATTTACAGAATGAGAACCTTAAGCTAATTAAATTGGGAACTGATTTTCCACAGCATGCATTTATAATTTTTGTGGACTAGGCACATTGCTAAAATAATGTAGGCATACATAGAAATTTTATAGCCTTGGCTAGGAATCCTTCCACATAAAACTGTATGACAAACGTTTTATTTACATTAAATATTAAACCTATTAATTGTTGTAATTAAATTAAGTTTGTGAATTTACCTGTTGGTGATCCTGAGCTTCACAAAGTAATGTATAATTTTATGAGTAACTGAATTACCTTTATTTTATGGAATATTTATCATAAGACTTTTTAATAAGCTCTCTTTATAAGAGTCATAGTATAATTTTATTTTCAAGTATCATTTAAGAAACACATGTCATATGATGGATTAAAAAGTACATATAGCCTTTAAAAGTATTTTCTGAGCTGCATCTGCATCAGAGACAGATACATCGAGCTTAGAAATAGAAATCTTTTGTATAAAAGCTATTAAATACTGTGTAGCTTTCCCAACTGCTTCCAGCCTTACTCCCAAGTCTAGTTAATGGTTATATGCTCTTTGGAAGAATTATCTTTAACAGTTAGGTCTCAGGTGAATTTGATTTATTTTTATGTTTTAATTTTATTTATTAGATGGAATAGGTTAATAATTTAAACAATCCTTTTCACTTTTTTCTTTTTGCTTTTTTCTGAGACAGGGTTTCTCTGTGTAGCCCTGGCTGTCCTGGAACTCACTTGTAGACTTTGAATGCAGACATCTTCCTGCCTCTGCCCCCACTGTGCTGGGATTAGAAGTGTGCGCCACCGTGCCTAGCTCGTTAGGATTTTTTTAAAATGAGAACAGTATTTCCCTGTGACTATAGCTTCCAATATAAGACAAAATCTTCTTTCATAAGGATAGCCATCCCTCAGAGACCCAGAGCCCCTCTTTTCTGCTCTAAAAGTCTCTCTCTCTCCTTTCCTCCAGACACCATAGTCTCAGTGGCTCAGTTAATCCAGGCAGACCCAAAGCTCCTCATTTTCCTATCTCTCTTCTTCAGTTATTTTTTAGCTTTTATACAAAGGAGTGTTTTGCCTGCCCTTATGTATGTGTACTGTGGGTGAACTTGGTGTCCACAGAGGCCAGAAGAGGGCGTCAGATCCTGTGGTACTGGAGTTAAAGATGATTAGGAACTGTGATACGGGTGCTTGGAACTGAGCCCAGGTCCTCTGCAAGAGGAGCAAATGTTCTTCACCACTGATCAACCTCTCCATCTCCATTTATTAACATATTGTATGCCAGCCAGTGATTGTTTCATTTCCTAAGCTTTGGCATATGTTGTTTAATTTCTATTGTAGTTTCTTGGGAACACTGTTCTCACCCTGGGGCTGGCTTTGAAATTGTGCAGCACTTTGAACACTTTGCTGTTTCTTCTTTCAATAGTTCCTCACCCCTTCTCAGACCACCACTCAGATGTTCCTGCCCAAGAAAACTCTTAGCACATCTCCTGCTTCTGCTTCCCTCTGCTTTTGATTTTTTCAACTGCAGCAATTTGCTGTATCAACTTACTGATCACTCTCTCAATTGTGTTACTTTTTACTTATATATGTACTAGACAATTTAAATATGTATGGAAAGAAAACAAGTTATGAGACTTTTTTCAGTTACCATAGCATCCCTGTCTACCATACAGTGGATAGTGATGGTTGTGAGACACACAACTGAGCTCTGTTTCCCTTGATAACTCTTTTAATATATCTTCCAATTTTCAACATTTCCATAAAATATTTGTTTGTATATTTGCAAAGAAGTAAGAAGCCAAATGTTCTATTTGTGTTTTATTGTGGGGCGTGATCATGAGCTTTGTGTTAAATGGTCTGTTCGTATGCTAGAAACTTACAAAGTGGGTTTGGATAATTTTGTGGGGTTCAGGCTGTTGGCAGAATGAATATATGGGAAAGTACTAAAACTGTGGATTTATAAAGGGTGCCCTCTGAGATTTGTTTTAGTTTACCTGTGGTATGATCCAAGAATCTATTTTTAATTCATTCTGATGCTTAGGACCTCAAGACTTCACTCTAAGACACTGAAAAGAGAGTAAGAGGTAGTAGGATGCTCAGCTCTAAGTGGAGTGCACTTACCACACCTACTCCCCGAAGGCTCTGGGATCGTTATGTTAGAGGGGGAAAAACAGTCAAAGGCCAGGGGTAGTGATGCCACAGGATACAAAGTCTTCTGGATGCTGCAAGGCAGGCTCAGGGCCAAGAGAACTGAGGGAGGGGAAGAGACAGGGGAAGGGGCAGGAGAGAGTGAGCTCTAGAGTAGGGAAGAGAGAGAGAGAAAGAAATGATTATAGTGGTTTGAATGAGATGTCCTCTATAAGTCTAGGGTATTTGAAATGCTTTGTTCCCAGTTGATGGCTGTTTGGGGAGGATTAGGAGTTGTGGTCTTGGTGTAGGAAATATGTCCCTAGGGGCAGGCTTTGAAACTTCAGAAGACGTGCCATTTTACACTACCTCTCTCTGCTTCTCTCTTGGTGTTTTAAGATAGAAGTTCTCAGCTGCCACTCCAGTTGGCAGGCCTGCCTGCTGCCATGCTTCCAGCCATGGTGGTGATGGACTGTTACCTCCCTACAAACCCTTCCTTCTGTTCATTGCCTTGCTCATGGTTTTATCACAGCAGTGGAAAAGCAACTATGACAATGGTTTTCTTTTATCTGTAAGGTCACTTGATGAAAGCTAAGCCAAGCACTTTCTAAAACTTTAGGTATTCCATACTGATTCAAACTTACATAAACTAAGAAAAAGTGCAAAGTGTCTTGACACGAGATGTGATGCCCATCGACTTGAGTTACTCATTCAGTGTTTTTATTTGGCATGGCTATGATTACAGTCTAAGGCTGTTCAAGACCTGAAAATCATTGTTGTCAAGACTGAGCAGGTGAAGAAAAAAAAATCAAGTCTATTGTGTGCAGTTTCCTCGAATACATATATCATGATGTCTTCATTAATTGTCTGTTAAAAATAAAGTATTTTAATAATAATCTTACTGAGAGTAAGAATGTAATCTACCCAGGATATAGAGGGGTAGGAGATTAGTATGAGGGATTGTTGTTTTGTAGATAATAGTGACATTTGGTTTTGATTTTTAAATTTATTTATTTCTCTTTTATGTGAATGAGTATTTTGTCTGAATGTATGTAAGTGAACTGTGTGTGTGTGCGTGTGTGTGTGCGTGTGTGTGTGTGTGTGTGTGTGTGTGCGCACACACACACACAGGGAGGTGGTGCTCATGGAGGCCAGAAGAGGGGGTCAGATTACTTGCAACTGGAGATAAGGACAGTGGTCAGCTGCCATCTGGGTACTGGAAACTGAATATAGGTCTTCTGCAAAAGCAGCAAATGCTCTTAACAAATGCTCTCTCCAGCCCAGACATTTATTTTGTTTTGCTTTTAAATAAAAATTTCCAATATAAAGAGTATACCCACCAGGCGGTGGTGGCAAGGCTGGGCAGTGGTGGTGCACGCCATTAATCCAAGCATTTGGAAGGCAGAGGCAGGTGGATTTCTGTGAGTTTGAGGCCAGCCTGGTCTACAAATCAAGTTCCAGGACAACCAGAGCTGTTAGGCAGAGAAACCCTGTCTTGAAAAACAAAAAACAAACAAACAAACAAAAAGACTACACCTTTTTATACTTTTGAGTTTCAATGATAAAACCTGTGGGCCTTGTGTAGGAATGAGGAGAGGAAGTGGAAGCAGTCTCCACTCCTAAGAAGGATGCAGTCACATGATCTAATCAGGATGCTGAATGCCCACTCTTGCTCAAGGTTTGTGGTTCCTGTGCTTGCTATTTTAAACTGTGGCTATGGTCACATTTTACAGGGGGAAATGCCTTCTCAACCTCAGTTCTCCAGATCTTCTTTATTATGACAGCTGTTCTGGGTATTAAAGAAGGTTTACCAGTGTGTCCTTTGTCTCTAACTCACAAGATACTAGTGCCACCTCCAAGATGTGACCATCAGAATGCTACCAGACTCTGCCGAACAGCCTCTGAGGAACAGAATCCTCCACAGTTGAGAGCCACTGCTCAAGGACAAGAGAGTTGCAAGAGTTGTAAACTGAGGTACAGAGACACCAGGATCGTACAGTGCAGGCCAGAGTGCAGGCCTACATGGGCTAGATGAGGAACATTCTGGAAATGCTGAGGACTCCTGGCATCAAGCTATACTGGGGAGTGCCATTTAGTATCTTTGTAAATGGAAAGGATTTTGGAGCAGTACTGAGCTGGCTTCTCAGCATGCCTCTGCCTTGTTCTAGGTGTGTGGAGACAGCCAACTTGGTTATTCAGAGTCTGTATTTCTTCATCCATTGTTAATAGTGCAGGATAGGGAGGTTCTGAAAATTTGTGTGTACAGTCAGTCCATGGAAGCCCTGATACACATAGCAGCTGGTCAAAGACCTTTTCTTCTTTCTAAACATGTGTGCCAGGTCTTTTCATGATCTTGATTTTAGAAAGTGTTTTATGAGCTGAAAGAAACATTCATAGAGTAATGAAGCCAAAAGCACACATCATTCAGTGTTTGACCAGTTTCTGAGCTGCTCAGAGTACTGTAATTTATTTTAAAACCAAGGACCAATGCTTCTTTTATGGCATTTGATGACATAATTCTCATTTAGGTGTTACTATTCATCTTGAGTATTTATTTATTGTGAATGTATCCATGTGTATATGTAAGTGTGTCTCTGTGTATGTATCTGTGTGTTTGTATCCCTTTGTGTGGGGGTGTGGGAAGGTGTGAGTACACATGCATACATGTGCATGTGGAGACCAAAGGACAAGCTGGCTGTCATTCCTCGGGTGCTCTCCAGCTTGTTTTATAAGATGGAGTCCATCATTGGTTTGGAACTCAGTGAGTTGAGGCTAGGTTGCTTGACCCATATGTGCCAAGATCTGCCTTCTCCATCACTCCAGTGTTGGGATTAGCAGAACACATTAGCTGGTAGATCCATCTCAGATCTTGTTTACAAGGTCATCATTTTATTGACTGAGTTATTACCCCTTGAGTGGTCAAAAGGACAGTTTCTCAGTAAGTCATAAAGAGAAACTTGGTCGTTAGGGGGAATTATCATTGGCTCCAGCATTCTAAAACTTTGATAAGGTAAGAGCAATTTTTGTATAATATTGTTATTTTATAAATTGGAGGGGAGAATTAATAGCATTTCCTTCTCAGGTACTAAAATTACCCAAGCCATCAGCCTTAATTTGTCCCTAGAGACATAGTATCGGGTAGAGAGGAACTCACAGAGTACTTGAAGACATCTTGCAGGACTTTCCCTACTTCCTTACTTTTTAGTTTGCCACAGATTTCCTTGGAAGCTCAATTGTTCTGATATGTAAGATGAAAACAACCCCCCTTTATACACCCCACTAGGCCATTGTGAATTCATGTCCATGAAAACAGTTTGTCAAATGCAAAGTGCTCACCATCTCCAAGGCTTGATTTACTGCTGTTGTCATTCATTATAAAGACTTACAAAGGTGACAGAAGTAGTTTATGCGGGTGTGTGTGGGGGAGGGTGTGTTTCCATGTTGCAGTCTCTCCTCTTCACTCTTAGGTTCACTGTGTCATGTTTTAGTGGGATACAGAGTTCCCTTCTGCATAATCCAGTGCCAGCTACAGACTCCCTTGCAGCAAGAGCAGTTGGATTAAGTGAGAGGCCCCTGTATTTGTCTTTACCTCATTAACATTTGCTATTTGGTATTCTTATCTCTCACTGTGTGTTCAGTGGCACCCAAAGGTGGCTGTGTGAAGAGTGTCCAGTGATAGGGAGGCTTCATAGTTCCACTGACCACACCTCGCTCTGGAAGGAACACAGTGATATATTTGTGTTGTTTTGTTTCACCAGATAGTTTTCCCAATTTCTAACTCTGGAATCTTTTTTCTTTCCCTTTAAGTAACTCCTCCCAGTACCTCGTAAGCTATCCAATAGGACAGAGACATGAAAGTGGCTGTAAGGAGGGCGGTTCTCATTGTAGCAACTTTCTGACCTGTCATCCCACTGCATCTAGAGGCATTTTCTGTAAAACATGGCTTCAGGACTTTCTCTTCTATCTCCTATAAACCCAGCTGTTGGGCCAAGTGTGGGATGTTGATCTTCAAAAAATTCCAGAGGTGTGAAAGAGGCTCTGGATAGCCATGCTGTTTGTCATGTTTGATACAATAATCAATGAACATCATGAGATGATCCGTATTTCATCATAAAATAGGCCTTGTGTTAGATTTTGCCCAAGTACAGGCCACGTAAGCTAAGCATGATTGCAGCCATGTTGCTCAGCCTGTTAGGTGTATGACATAGAGTTTTGAGTTAGTTTATAAGGGTTTAACCCATTGCAAGTCAAGGAGCATCTATATAATGAATGGATTGTGCTGGAATGGTCTCCAGGGTTTCTTCTGACTACAGAACCATTAGCAAGATGATATATACCAAATGCCTAACATAGCATGAAGAGATCTTTCTGTCCTGGTGGCATTGCTTGGAGCAGCTCTGTTGAGGGTGCAGACACAGGAGCTTTTGTCCTGCTTGCTCATTTAGACACGCCAAGTCTCAGCAGGTTCCCAGCGCCTCCACGAGTGATACTTCGTTTTTTTTCATTGTGGTGCCAAAGAAGAGAAAGTCAGGGTTCTACCAATGGGCCACACTCCAAGTCCATAATAATGTGTATTTTTGATATGAGATGAAAATATGATGAAGTTTCCTATCAGGGCCAGACACAGATTGACACTTCTGTGCCCACTTCAGCTTGTGTTAGTTCAAAATGCTTTCATGCCATTTTCTAGCAATGCCTTAATTAGAAGATAAGTTAGCACACAACACCCTCATAGTGCTTTTGGAACTCAGACTGTCTTGGTGATTATAAAGTATTGTCAGGTAACTAAACATCAATAGTTACTACCACACAATGATCTTTATTCTTGAATTGTTATTTGTAGCCTGCAGAATGAAACCCCATCAGGATTGTAGGTGCAGAGTTTAGAGCTGTTCAGTTTTGAATGATTTGTGTATAGAAAACATTTCAGGCTCTTTACAAAGAACAACCAATTTCCTGAGCACTGAGATTGAAGTTGTTATCTCTATAGTAAGTTTAACCTCAAATGTATTTTCATAAAAATCCTCTTGGATAGTTTTGGATGAGTGTGATAAGCAAATGCAGTTCATACTTTCCTTGCTGAGGGCCTGGGATGAGGAGAGTAGCCTAACAGAGGGTAATATTGGGAGTGACTTCTGATGAGCCCTGTGGCCTTGAGCAGGGTTTCAGAACTGTGTCCTATTGCTCAGTTTCCAAGGTGATGCA
The DNA here is from genome assembly GCA_001675575.1 of Neotoma lepida. NCBI lineage: Eukaryota > Metazoa > Chordata > Mammalia > Rodentia > Cricetidae > Neotoma > Neotoma lepida. The sequence continues at coordinate 43,655 of LZPO01108703.1, forward strand.
CAGAATTTCCACTCCATTACCAACAAAGGAATGAAAACATGGTAGCTGGCTTCCCCAGACCCTAAATAAATACAAACAAGCTAGCACAGTAGTAATTATAACACTAAACATGTTGTCTGTGCATAGTACAGAGAAGAGCTAGGAACTAAATTGTGTGAAGAGTTCAGTCTCCCTCAAGGAGAGTGTACTCTGTTTTAGGAACCCTGACCATGGCTGAATAATATAACCCACTGACTGTGACATATGGTCTTTGGTAGGCCATTAACATGTTGGCTAGCTTTCCTTATAAGCCTTCCTTGTGGAATTCAGTTTGATCTGTGCATCGTTTTCTAGGAGGTGGTGTATGGTATTCACATCGTTGTCTTTGCTGGATATCACTGCCCTTCCAGCTGCACTTCTTTCCTTTTGTTCAGAGACGTGCAGAGTGCAGATGGAGCCATTTTAGTCATTTTTAAGGACAACTTCAAAGGCGGTAACATTATTCAGTTCATTCATTGTGTGATCACAACTGGCATCTGGCTCCAGAAGTTCCTCCTGCTTCCAAACTGAATTCCCTGTCATGGTTTGTCCAGTCTCTGCCCCTTCTGGCCCCTCCCTAGTCTCTCTCTCTCCCTCCCTCCCTCTCTCCCTCCCTCCCTCTCTCCCTGTCCCTGTCCCTCTCCCCTTCCATGTTCCTCATTCTACTCATTCCCTCTGGCAGGGTCTTGCTGTATAGCCAAGGCAGGCATCAAAGTCATGGCGAATCTATTATATCCTCTGTTTCCTGGTGCTAGGCTTATAGATGTGTGCCACCATGCCTGGTCATGAGC
>LZPO01108704.1:11382-26936 GCA_001675575.1 Neotoma lepida
TGTGAAGGTGCACACGTGAAGGTCAGAGAATGACTTGCTGGAGTTATTTCTCCCCTTCTACTTTGTGAGATTCAGGGATTGAACTCAAATCCTCAGCCTTGCTGGCAAGCCCTTACACCCATTCAACCATCTTTACCCAACAGCTTCTCATTTGATCAGTCCTAGTGCTTGTCTCTAACTTGGTCAAGGCAAGGCTTTTTNTCCCCTTATTAATACTTAGTATATTAGTAAAAAATAGTTAAATTTCAAAAAAGGCAAAGAGAAGAAAAGAACATTAAAAAAAGTAAAACATTGATTAAGTGCAATAAATATGGTTATTAACATGGAAGACAAACTGTTTAAATACTATGTTCACAGTATAAAAACTCAATAATTATAAAACTCAATGTCTACCAATCCTCCTACAATGTATATTGAACATCATATCACCATTTTTTGTGAAAACTGCCTCAGATCTACAAAATTTTTGAAATTTAAATTTAACAAAATGAGTTAAGAAAAAAAAATAATTGAACTGAGATAGCTTAAACTATAGCATAATTTGAAAACAGTAAAGCATCTAAATAAATTCATGTTGACTTGAGGGAGAAAGCTGATTTCTTAATGTATTTTGTGAAGGAAGTTCCATTATTAAATCATTTCATTCCATTTTTAACTATTTTAATGTATCTAAACATTTTACATACATTTGTGACTCAAATCTTTGTCCTAAATTATATTTTTTATTGAGCAATGTTGTTCTAGAGTTTACTCCAGATTTTATTTTAGTGTACAGCTCTGAATTTTCCCTGCCCGCCCAATTAGTTACAGCTGAAAACTGAGACAGATCTAAAGGGACCCTCAACATTAAAATGTTTAAGACTGAAGCTGGAAATTTGGCCCAGCAGTTAAGAGCATCTGCAGCTCTTGTAGAGGACAGAGTTCAGTTCCAAGAACAGGAATTGGATGTCTGTCTCATAACTTCAGTTTTAGGGGCTCCAATGCCCTCTTCTGGCAACTAAGGGTGCTCATTGCACATACACACACACACACACACACACACACACACACACACACACCCCTACACACATGCACATATACACACCTACACACATGCACATATACAAAATAAAAAATGAATACAAAATAAATATTTTAAATTATTATTTCATTTAAGACATAGTATATGTGACTTTCTCAATTCCTTTTTTCTTAAGTGATTCAGCTATGAAACTCTATTAATATATGCTTAACCAGCTTGATAAAATATTCTTTTACAAAACTGAGAACATCTTGTTTGAAATAGTGTTGTTGCGGTATGAATATGAGGTTCAAATACTTAATGTTCCATCTCCATCTGATAGTGTTATTTGTTATTTAGAAGGCCATGGAGTCTTTCAGGTTTTGAGCCTGGCTTAATAGACATGAATCACTAGTTGCCAGCCCTTCTTCTCCCTANCAGGTTTCTCTACTCTATCGTCTGTCCAATGGGGACATGCTTCTAGGTTACATGATCCCATTGCTCATGATGACACTCCCATCACCACAGCTTCTATCATAGTTAGGGTCTCTAATGCTGAGATGAAACACCATGCTCGAAATCAACTTGGAGGGGATAAAAAGGTTTATTACATCTTACAGCTTGGAATGCATCATCCAGGGAAGTCAGGGCAGGAACTCAAAGCAGAAACCCGGAGGCAGGAGCTGATGTAAAGACCATGGAGAAGTGCTGCTTACTGGCTTGCTCCCCATGNCTTTCTCACCCTGCTTTCTTATACCATCCAGGACTACCTGCTCAGCAGTGGCACTGCCCACCAGGTGCTGAATTCTTCTACATTAATTATTAATCAAGAAGAAGGCTGCACAAGCTTGCCTACAGGCTGATCTGTAGATGTTTTCTCTCTTGAAGTTTCCCCTTCTCATATGACTCTAGATTGTGTCGTGATAACATAAAAAGTAGCCTGGGCAGAATCCATGCTATGATGCATTGAAATCCATCTCAACTTGTAAGAAAAAAAATCAGTTTTTCCTCTATTAAGTTGTTTCTGTGAAACANTGAATCTCAATGATGCAAACATCATACAAAACATGAATACTGAAGGCAAACTCATTGACCATCTCCTCTTCATGATATGACTTCTGGATCCTATTCCCTTTAAGAGTAATGCTCTTTCCTCTTGTTTTTAAATAATAAAGTCTTATTTTTCACATGTTTAATATTATTGCAACACTTTTCTTCACCCGAGAGATTCTTTTTCATGTGTTCCATGAGTAATCTGGCATTCATTCAAATATCAGGGAGGCCAGTGCATTCACTCACACTGCACTCCTTCCCCATCTTCCTTCCAAATTCGTGATTTTCCTTCTAAAATAGGACTTGCTTTTTCTTTCATGAGTATTTTCTGCCCTTGAAGTAATAACCTGTCTGCCACTTGTGTGCACAAGACTCCTTGCTTGTCTCATCCTCTGCAGCAAGCTAGTTTGCAAAGCATAGCCGCTTGTGGCTTGTTTGCAGAGTAAATTTTCATTTTGTATGCCTGTGTATACATTTATTAATTTATAAGATCAATATGAAGATGTGATATGTTCTTGGGTTATATTTAAAATTCCTCATTGGAGGTGGAGTTGCCTTATCAGCAGTTCACCATAATTNTAATAATTGCATGCGACTTGGTAGATATATATTGTGCCCTATTTCCTAAATCTCTGGGTGAAATTAGTAGCCATATTGAACAAACAGAATATACAGACNCTTCCTGCTATGAGAAGATAGAGTATAATTTTTCTGAACCAAAAATCACTGTCCTGTTGATTCTGGGAATCCAATGGAAGCATTTTCCTCTTGCAGGTTAAAGCTTTTAGCTTTATTTTGAATAAAAAAGCAATCTCCTTTTAAGCTAATATTAGTGATCTCATCTTTAGTATTAGCCAAATACGAAAGTAAGTTTNAACATACGTTGCTAAAAAATGGACACTTTACAGATAAATGGAGATAGGAAAATAATGAAAGANGAAAAGAAGTACATTTCAAGTCTTCTGGCATTGTTCTAATGAAGAAATAACTATTTTTTTCCTCCAATCATTTCTCAGTATGTACCCCTTTTATACACTGAGGCCATGAAAGTCAGCCTAGCTGACCAGTGACCAGATGTTATGACAATGACATTTTGGNCACCCAACAAGAATTAATAAGAGACTAAATAAAAATTCACTTAGCCTTATGTGATGGCTCAGTGGATGACGGAACTTCCTCCCAACTCTACTCTGATGATGTAAGTTAGAGTCTCAAGACTCATTGTTAGAGGAACTCCAAGTTGTCCTCTGGCTTCTACACACACATGTGCATGTACACGCACACCCATATACACACACATAAATAAATGTAATAAAAATGTTTAAAGACTCCAGTAGCTTTTTAAAAGCTAAAAGATAGAAAATTTGAGTAAAAGCTGCCTCAACCAAACAGAATTATCGAATCATAAATTATTCACTGACACCTAAATGGCAAAATATTTGACAGAAATAAAATCTACTTTTATAAATAGTTGCATCAATGGAAAGCATCTACTGTTCATGTGGATTGTGAATGTTCCTGTTGTGCATGGTTTGCCATTTTTTCAACTTTCACAAAAAAAAAATGATTTAAACACACATACATCCCTTCACCATACACAAACCAAATTTACAAATACTGTTAAAAATAGCTGTTATCAAAATTCATTTTGGAAAATTCTGTTTTAGAGAAAAGATAAAAAACAAAATAGTTTTGAAGAGTGTCATCATATTGTAATTACTTCCTCATAAAGTTGATAAAAAGCTGGAGAACACAAACTAAAAGTAAGATTGTTATTTATAGAAGGGCATTTGAAGATCTTCAATAAGTTTGAAATGTGTCTTCCTTTAAGGTGAAAGAAAGATGTAATTCAAGCAACTAAGAAAATGGGGGGGGGAGAGCAGAAGAGGACATATTGTAGAAATTTGTTCAAGTTCAGGTTTGGTGGGCAATGATGTTCAACAAACCATGGTTCCTCTCTCTGTGACACTCCCAGATATGAGACAAGGCATAGTAACACCTTGTTTGCATTACCGAGAAGAGTGTGTAACCAGTGTTTCNTGGGTAGAGGCTAATGATGCTGTCATTTGCTGTCAGGTGCAAATGTCACATCTGTCATGGTACCATAGGCCATGAACAAGACCTATCTCCCTAAACAGTCAATGGTTACACACTTGAGAAACTTTGCTTTTATAGCTAATATCTGTGGTTGACACCCCAGCTGTGAGGTGGAATTGAGGCAACAGAATGCATTTTAAAAAACCAGGACAATGGGCCCATGTCTTCAATTAGCCAAAGGAAAGCAGGACTTACCTCTTCCATTGACAAAACATGTTCACTCTCCATCACTGTGACAAAACACCTGAGATAAACTCCTAAAGGGATAAAATGTCTCATGTGATTCACGTTGTCAAAGATGTGCATCTAAGGTTAATTGATCTGGTTGTTCTCAGCCTTGTGCTCAGCCAGAACATTGCGGTGGAGGAGCCAGGGAAGAGTAAACTGCATCCCTGATGATGCCCAGGAGGCTGGGAAGCAGCCGAGAAAAGAGCAGGAACCAGCTCCAACAAATGCTGCAGCCAGGTCCCATTCTCGGGAGCCTCAGGCGTTACACCTCAATTGCTTGATGTACATGTAATTTAAGGTAGGATTTGAATAAAAAGTNAAAGAGTTGAGGTAATGAGAAGGTGGGAGGTGGTGAAGCAGTTACAGAACAAAGACCAGTACTATTTTAAATCTGAAGACCCCTAAATCAATAATTTGCCACGTGACCGCCCAGATTTTTAAAAAATAATTGATGGCACCAATTCACTTCATTTTGCATTATGGTACATAAAAAGGTGGCTTGTTTAATTTGTAACAATCAATCGTGTGTGTGTGTGTGTGTGTGTGTGTGTGTGTGTGTGTGTGTTCATATGAATCACATGATTCAACTTTGTATAAGACTTAAGAAGAGGGTCACAGCTTCTTCAGAGTACCTGTTGATTCACAGTTTCTGACTGACTCCTGTTTTATGTACATAATGTTGCCCAAAAGAAAAGGAAATAAAATGCTGCATGGTACCATCCTGCCCACAAGATGGCAGTGGAGAGACAGTGTCTGATGGCAGGACATTGGTGTCTAGGAGGGGGGGTGAAGCAACACTTTTTCTTAGTAATTCAATTTATGTCTGTCTATCAGAAGAGGATAAAGTGGATTTCAGAGGCAGTGAGCGAGGAGAAAGAGGAAACAGCATTAGTAGGACAATTTTTTTTATAAGAAACAAAAGGCAGAGGTGTTTTCCTATATGTCACAGACATACTATTTATCCACAAAAAATTGTGTTCACATAATCACAGTGTTATATTATTAACACATGTGTGTATTTCAGCACTCTTATTCCTTCAACAATCCCTGTGACTTTTTCTTTCTATATAAAGTGATTTGGCATGCTGACTTTGCTGTAGTGTTTATTTTATTGCTGAGTTGGGTCCCATTTCATTGCTCAGTTGCAAAGCAGTTAGGTAGTTTCCATTTATTTGCAATAATGTGTCATTCATGGTGACATTTTGGATGGGATGTGAAAACTGAGATAAAAATTTTATATTTTAAACTGTACACTGACTTTTATAGCAATAGTTTGTTTTGTGCATGATTTGAAGAAGACTATTACTTTTCACTCCAAAAATAATTTGTTTCTGCTCTTAACCCATTTTCAACAAAATTTGCTTACAGAAGATGCTATTATAAGATACAGTTTATGAAATATGTACTTTCATGAGCATTTTGTAGCAAATTGAATATATACATATATAAGTGCAAATAACCATATATCTGTATAATGAAGAAATGATATTGTTGAAGTTGATATCATTAATAAAATGATCAAACCAAGATAAAGTGCTTGGATGTTGTGGTGGTTTGAATAGGCATGGTTCCCATAAACTCATGTGTTTGAATGCTTGGCCTATAAGGAATAGCACTATTAAGAAGTGTAGCCTCTTTGGAGTAGGTGTGGCCTTGTTGGGGAAGTGTGTCACTGCGGGGGTTGGCTTTGAGGTCTCATACAATCAAGCTATACCTGGTACAAAGTATTGCCTTCTGCTGCCTATGGATCAAGATATAGAATTCTCAGCTCCCTCTCCAGCTCAATGTCTGTCTACATGGTGTCTTGCTTCCTGTCATAATGATAATAGACTAAACCTCTGAACATGTAACACAGCTCCAATTAAATGTTTTTCTTTATAAGAATTCTCTTGGTCATGGTATCTCTTCACAGCAATAGAAACCCTCACTAAGACAGAAATTGGTACCAGGGACTGGGGTATTGCTGTGATAGGTCTGACCATGCTTTTGTTTCAGGGAATGTGGACTTTGGGAGTTTGGATTAGAAANGCAGTTGAGTGCTTTAAGTGGGGCTTAATGGGACATACTAGTAGGAGCATGGAAGACAGTGGTGCTGAGGGTGATTTGAACAGTTGAGGTCCTGGCTCAAGAATTTTCAGAGGAGAAGAATTTTAGTATGTTGCCTAGAGATATTCTTGTGATATTTTGGTGAAGAATTCGGCTGCTTTTTGCCCTCCTCCAAAAAGTCTGCCTGAAGCTAAAGTGAAGAGTTTTGGATTAATTCCATTGGCAGAGAAAAATCTCAAAATCACCTAGTATTGACTCTGTCTCATGGTTATTAGTGGTCACTCTTGGAAAGATCTATCATAAAAAGGATCAAGCTGAGCAAGGGAAAACACAAAATGGACAATTTGAGGAGAAAGAGAACACCAGGAAGTGGAATGGAGCTAAGCCCTGTGTTTAAGGAGATAAAAAAGATTATGAAATGAGATAAAGGGAGTGATGACCTCAGGCGAGATCCCACCCANCTCGTAAAAAGGAATTAAAGAACAGCTTAGGTCCATATGTGGTGGTACACACCTTGAATTCCAGCACTTAGGAGACAGAGGCTTGTAGATCTCTGAGTTCATGTCCAGCCTATGTACAGAGTAAATTCCAGGATAGCCAAGCTTTGGCTGTGAAGGAAACCTTGGAAAACAGAAAACTGGAATAGATGTAATTGAACAGGGGGGACTATGTTCCAGTCTCAGCAAGCAGCAGAACTTGGCAGCTTTGGCCACATGCTTCTGGCTTTAGAATCAAGGATAGAAGAAAGGGGTTATAAAATCTCCCTCTATGACTCTAAAAGCCACTGAGGCCAGGCATGTAGCAGTGGTCTTTCTGCATTAAGGCCCAGTAAGGTCATTGTGTGAAATTGTAAGATGAAAACTGGATTGCCTTGAAGAACTCCCAGATGTTTGAGATGCCAGAGCCATGTGATACTTGCCAAGGAAAACTACTAACAGAGAGTGGAACTAGCCCAAGAGAAAGAGGTGTATTGTAGTCAACAAAGTGGAAAGGAGTTGAACATCTGAAGAGNATTTTGACATCAGACATGGAGATGCAGAGTTTAGAGATTACCCAGCTGGTTTTCAATCTTGCTTTGGTCCAGTATTTCCTTATTAGCTCCGTGCCTCCATTTTGGAAAGGTAATCTTATTCTGTGCCATCATATATTAGAAGTATGTGATCTGCATTTTTATTTTGATTTTACAAGGGATTAAAGTTAAGAGATAGCGTGAATCTCAGAAGAGACTTGAAACTTTGGACTTTTAAATATAGTTGAGATTGTAATTGACTATAGGGACTTTTGAAGTTGGACTAAATACATTTTGCATTATGTTATGGCTATAAGCCTATGGGGGCCAAGGATGGTATAAATAGGTATGGCCCTTGTACTGGCTAGTTTTGTGTGTCAAAGTAACACAGCTAGAGTTGTCAGAGAGGAAAGATCATCAGTTGAGGAAATGCCTTCATAAGACTCAGCTATAAGGCATTTTCTCAATTAGTGATCAATGGGGGAGGGCCCAGCCCATGGGGGTGTTGTCATCTCTGGGCTGGTGATCCTGGATTCTGTAAGAAAGAAGGCTGAGCAAGTCAGGGGATACAAACCAGTAAGCAGCATCCTCTATGACTTCTGCATCAGCTCCTGCCTCTAGGATCCTGCCCTGTTTGAGTTCCTGTCCTGACTTCTTTTTGTGGTGAACAGCAATATGGAAGTGTAAGCCAAATAAACTAATTCCTCTCCAACTCACATTTTGGTCATGGTGTTTCATTGCAGCAATAGAAACCCTAAATAAGACAGTCCCCAGAAACTCATGTGTTTGAATGTTTGGTCCATAATGAGTGTTGCACTATTGNGGNTATGCCCTTTTTGGAGTAGGTGTGGCTTTGTTGGAGGAAGTGTGTCATTGTAAAGGTAGGCTTTGAATCTTATATATCCTCAAGTTATACTCAGTATACACCCTCTCCTTCTGCTGCCTAAGGATCAAAATGTAGAACTCTCAGCTCCTCCAGCCCCATGTCCTTCCTGCTGCAGGCAGCCCACCATATCCTACCATTATGATAATGGACTAAACCATTGAAACCATAAGCCACTCAATTAAATGTTTTTCATTATAAGAGTTGCCATGGTCATGGTATCTCTTCACAGCAATAGAAACTAAGACAGGTGTCATTTAAAAACATTTGAAATCAACTACTTTTTAAAAGACTTGGTTTCTACATTATGGAAATCTGTGAATGTGGCTATTTATACAGGTGTCCTTTGTCTTCCCAAATATGTTCTGTTCTCAGGATACACAGCTTTGTAGAAATGAAGGGTTTTTTAAAAAAGTATTTATTTGTGTTCACTGTGTGTTTTAAGAAGACACTGTATTATTTTAGAGAAGTAAGCTTTTTTCCACCAATGTTATTTTCTTTCTTCATTTCTTCCTTTCTCCATTCCTCCCTTCCTGTCTCCTTTTCTTCCAAAAACATGCAAAACAATTTTTTTTTGCTAGATATTGCAATACTTCAAATAGTGCCCATGTGGAAGGGAGAGACAGCATAAGCAATTCCACAACCATCAGCAAATGTTGATGACAGGCGCAGCATTATACAGGTCTTGTGCAAGCAATTGTGGCTACCACCATGTCATGCCCAGCTTACAGCATTTTGAGGCACCTGACTCTATTCCTTGGCATTTCCATTCTTTCCTCTCCCTCTTCCATGATGTTTTCTGAGCCACAGAAGGGGCNATATGACTATCCTGTTCAGGACAGAAAACTCCACGGTAGCTTATTTTCAGCACCTTGACCTTCATTGTCTCTTCATTGACTACCATTTGTTGCAAAAGGAAACTTCTTTGCTGAAGGCTGATAGCAGCACATCTATCACTACAAACATACTTAGGTGTTTGACAACATGTCCATTTAGCAAAATAGAGGCATTGGATTCATCATTATGGTCTATGACCTTTCCATCCATGGACATTTAACCAGGTCTGCAACAGCAGATATGAAATGCCCCCCTGCAGAACAGGTGTCAGATAAAATCAGAATGCAATTGGTTACCCCTATGATAGTTATGCTATTGTTCCGGTAGACACATCTTGATTGGCAGCTTGCTATCTCTCACAGCATTCTTTATCAAATATGTATGTGTGTGTGTAAGGAGTGAGGAGGANGGTCATAAGCTGATGTGGTTTCTCAGGATTGTTGGACTCCATGGNAAAATTCTTTGTAACCATATGGAGCTTCTTTCCTTCCATGGACTGACTAGGATTAAGCAGCTGAATTCCAGGAGGGAAGGAGGAAATACTAATAATTTAATTTGGAGATAGTGTATTTTAACAGCAAAGGAAAATATTATTTTATCTTAAACATTTAAAATACTTATGTATGTTATTACACAGCCCCATCAATGTTTATATGAGTAAGTTCAATGATTAGAGGAACTAGCAGGGATACAATTGATCCTGATGTGGTGTTGGGAAGAGAATCGGTAATAACGCAGCCACCTTTATAATTGGAACCCATTTCCAGGTCCCTCAAAAATAATTTCCTCTCAGGAGAGATCAGACCTTACACATATAGAGTAGAATTTGTGATCAGAACTGCCCCCCAACAGAACAAAGGATTCTGAGATTATCAACATGGAGATCAAACATAGAGTAAAAACAGACATTGGAGTTGAGAGTAAACATGCTTTTCAAACATAAAGAAGATATTTTGTAAGCTATTTTCTTGTTATATAGGGAATAAATAGCCATAAATTCTAAACAACTAAGAAAAGCAAAAACACAGAATAGATTGTGTGAGGAAAAAGGAAAAATGAGCAGAACAGGATTTAAAAAAAAGACGTCACGAAAAGTATGAGGTAGATAGACAGATAAACCCCTTGACTGACACATGGTGCACTGTGGCTCTGCTAACACCAGATTTAACTATTAATACATCATGTGAAAAGCTTGAATCTGTCTCTTCCCTCCTCCCTCCCCCTATGTGCGTGAGTGTGTATGCGAGTGTGTGCGCGCGCGCGCGTGCTCTCATGTGTACCTGGTATCTCTCTGCAGGGTCTGACACTAGCCACTTTTGTTAAACAAGAATTTCACTATTTCTCACGTAAAGATTTGGTGAATGGTAGGGCCCTTTTNTATCATGGGCATGCCTTCAGGACATTTATTTATCACTGAGGACTTATTTCATCAAATGGTCTTGTTACCAGAATTCAGTATTCATTCAACTTCACTCCCCTGGTTCNAGTCATTCCTAGAAGTTGTCATATGAATCCAATTTATTTACTATTGGCCAGCCTAAATAGGTATTTGAGGAACTGAGGAAAATGGAGAACTGAGTGGAATGGATGTGTTTTCTCTATTTTGTCAAGAGTTTTTCATAAAAACTAGTACTATCTAACTCCCTTTATGTGGAATTATTTGTGGGGAAGTTAATCATACTGTGCAGTAGATGTCAGTCTATAGANTAAGTAAAAACAACAATAAGGACTAAGACATAAGGGCAATGTCTCAGTACTCATTCATATGCAGAAATATAGACAACACCCACCTACCTCCTTTTGTAGGTTTCTACATTGAGTCTCAACTTGTAAGGCATTTAGACTTGTGTGATATGACATGGTAATTTTTATTATAAAAGGATAGACATTTTTACAAGTGTTCTATTTAAAGTTATCAGTCACTGAAGAATGACTTGGTATCATGTGACATTATTTATCAATTTCCTGACAGGGGCTGATAAAAAAGATAATACTAAGTTATCATCAGTATTAGAATATGAGATAACAGTAGCACCTCTCCATTTATACTAGCAATTCTTGTTTTATTTCTATTATATTTAATCTATTTTATCATATAAATCACTATCTTTTATNAGAATTATACAATATGTATTTCTTAATTAAATTTACTTAAGTTAAATACCAATCCATTTCAGGAAAACACTAAATATTAGTCATACAGTAGCTCATGAATATAAGGTTATCTGTAAACAACTGAACTCCAGCTATGAGACTATTTCACAGCAGTTGTTCTTCATACTGATTTGGCATAAAAATCACCTGGGGACTTTAAATATATACAGACTAGGTTGCCATCCCATACCAATTAAGTTAAAATCGCTGAGAAGTGGAGTCCTGTTATTGATTTCTTTCAAAGCTCCACAATGATTTTAATGTGTGGCTATAGCTGAGAAGCAGTGGGTTGCAGGATGCAGATTTTAAAGAGTGAAGAGCTGATNTTCTGTTGCAGGTACACAGTTGTGTATAGAGATGGCTACAAACAAGTAGGTAGAGGGATATAGCAACATTAAANATTTCATATACCAAGGTTTCTTTTGCCAAGTATAACAAATTATATTTCAGCATAAAAGAGCCACCATTCCCCTGCAGATTGGAGAGTTTCTTTCTGAGCCGTTCCTACTGGGACCATGCTCAGGTTCAGCCCTTTAGTTTAATTTGATACCTTATGAGAGCTACTTGACTCTTTGATGTAACAATTTCCATTTTTATAAAAGAAAAGAAAAGCAGATGTTGACATGGATGNTCCCCAAAGATCCATCCATCTGCAAATTTTGAGCAATGACTTGTTCCAACTTTACTTCTAATGATAATAATTGAAACTAGAANCACAGAGGCCATACACAAGATTTTGCTTTACTTTTTTGTAGTATATATAGCTTTTGAAAACTAATTTTTCTTCCCCTGAGCTGACAGTTCAGCTGGCAAGTAACCTTTTAAAAGCCTTACCCAGAGAAGAAACCAGCTTGAGTATGCACAGAGAAGACATGGCTGACCTAGTAATGAGACTGACACAATTGCATTGATTTTCTTTTTGACCTCCCTTTCCATTTAACCATTTGTCAATATGGGAGAGAAGAAGCTGTAGAATATAATTTTTCAGTAGCTAGAAAAAATATAACTTGTCCAACAAGGAAGTTGGAATACTATTTTGACATAGAGTAAAATGACTATTCTCAAATTTTCTGTGGGCTCAAACAAATATTTTTAAATAACTAAAATATTTAGAATTTAGTGTGTGTGTGTGTGTGTGTGTGTGTATGTATGTGTGTGCAGGCAAGTGATAAGTATAGACACAAGTGCTATAGTACATATGTGGAAGCCAGAGGACAAATTTGTAGAGGGAGATCCCTAATTCTATCTTTATGCATGTTACAGGAATTAAACTCATGTTCCTAGGCTTGCAGGCTACCTTGCACAATTATCTGCTGAGCCATCTTGCTGGCCTTCAATGATCCATATTCAACTGTGGTTTTCCTGATCTGATGATTGGCTTTACTCTCATCCCCGCCCCCCCATGAGATGTTAGACTTCCTTCTACTCCTTTTTGTCTTTTCTCATCCTGCTATCTTTCTTGCNCTTTCATGGGCCACTTCTATGAAGCTGATTTTCGCAAATCCATTACCTTTATGCAAGATTAGGCACTCATTGTCAGTATAGAGTACTATTTGTTGAGTTCTTCAAGGTCAAATGCAAGTCACACTCATATCCCTTGCTCCAGATGCAACACAGTGTCTGACACATAGCGAAGGTTTTGAAAGAGGTAAAGGATGTTGTAGAATATTATTTTAAGGTGTGTTACATTTGTTTGTGCTGTGAGGTAGTTATTTAATTATGCATAGATGTATTGCTTTCTTTTTTGTTGCATTTGTTTAACTCTATGAAGCTGTGTTACTTTGCCTGTCTAAAATACCTGATGATCTAATAAAGAGCTGNATACCCAATAGCTAGGTNGGATAAATGATAGGTGTGGCTAGCAGTTAGAGAGTATAAACAGAAGAAGAAATCTGGGAGGGAAAGAAGAAGGAGCAAGAGAACAAGAAGAGGAGGATGCCAGGGCCAACCATCCAGCCACACAGCCAGCCAGTGTAAGAGTGAAAGTAAGATACACAGAAGAAAGAAAAGGTAAAAGCCCAGAGACACTAGGTAGACAGGATAAGTTAAAAAATGCTGTCAAGAAACAACCCAAGCAAGGGACAGACATTTATAATTAAAAATAAACCTCCGTATGTGATCTATTTGGGAGCTGTTGGTGGGNTCCCCAAAAGAAAAAAACCAACAACATTTTGGCATCCCAACAAGTGGCCATAGAAAGCTAAAAACAAAGGATAATTTAAAAATGCTTATTTGTAAAATACTTTCCTCTAAGAAAAAAATGCTTTCAGACACCCCTATCCCTTATATGCTAGTTTACACTAAAATAAGTCTTGATAGTCAGTTATCTTACAACATATTATCAGATACATATGCAATTCCTAAAGGGAAGATTTGGCTGAAGTGTAGTGCATTATGAGTTGGCATTGATAGAATAGTTGCACATAATCCTAATGTTGACCTGAGAGGCATTTTTAAAGTTTATTTGTGGGAACAAAGTATTCTTGGTCATTAGTGATAGCACTGGTATTGGTGATAGAATGGTCAGTCAATAGATATGGTGTTGTTTGNATTACAAACTTGCTTGTGTTGCAGACATATGTAAATACCAGCAGTTAAAGTGAGCATTTGGAAGTAGTACAGAGTTAGGAAAAATATGTAGTATGAATTAACATGATGGCATACTGTGGCTTAAATATAAAGTTCTGCTATGGACCCAACTTATTCTTAAATTCATTTCATCATTGTTTGTACTTATGTGTGTGTGTTATTCAGTATAAATATATATTCTAGATAAATTGTTTTTAGATTGGCTGGATCTCAGAGAAAGCTAATTTGATACTTTTTAAAACCACATATGTGGAAACACCCCCCTTTTCCCCTCTGAAGTGTCAGTAACTTTTATACTCAGGTTCCCCATGGCATGATCATTGTCTATTAATCTATATGCCTGTCTGTTTACANTAAGAGCTTTTCTACAGNAGAACTATAAATCATATTCTTGTTTATGTTTATTTCTCTAGTGTATATACAGACTTCCTAACGTGTGTTTGTATATATGGGTAAAATTAGGCAAGCATATTATAGTTTCCTGATGTTGTTAAAGAGAATATGTGATATTATTTATAGTTCTACATAATCTCCTTTTTACATGTGTACTCTTAGATAGTATTTGACTGACAGATGCTTTCAGAGATTTGGAGATCACCAAATTAGACCCAGAACTTTTTATATCATGTAATTTTTTTCCAGTGTGATACTGACCTACTTTAGGAAAATAAAAATAAATGCATGGTGTAATGGTTTAAATGAGAATGTGCCCTATAGCCTCATATATTTGCATGCTTAGTTCTCAGCTGATGANNTGTGAGGAAAGGTTAGGATGTGTGTCCTTGTTGGAGGAGGTATAGCTATGTTGGACTATGTGTGTCCTTGTTGGAGGAGATACTGTCTTGTTGGAGGANGTATGTCACTGGGGGTGGCATTGAGGTTCAGAGGCCCACACCAGGCCTAGTGTCTCTCTTTCTGCATGCTACCTATGAATAAAGAAAGCTCTTGGTTACTTCTCCAGCACCATGCCTGCTTTCCTGCTGCTGCACTCTATCATGATGATAATGGGCTACCCCTCTGAAACTGTAAGCAAGCCCCCAATTAAATGCTTTCTTTTTTCTTTAAGTTGCCTTGGGCATGGTGTCTTTTCAAGATAATACAACAGTAACTAAGACACATTGTAACACAAAATTGCTAAATGGTCTGTTAATAAAAAACCGGGAGCCAGATACTAGGGTAAATGCTAGAAGATCAGAGAGACAAAGGAACAAGCCACTGCCACGTCTTACCTCTAGGACTCCTCAGCCTGAAAAGGCTCTCTAGCCAAAAAGGGCTTCAGCCAAAAAGCTCCTCAGCCNAAAAGCTCTAGTTTCTGTCTCTTCATACTTTATATACCTTTCTCTGCCCAGCCATCACTTCCTTCCTAGTGCTGGGATTAATGGCATGGGTGCTTACCAAATACTGGGATTAAAGTTGTGAGATCTCAAGTGCTGGGATTAAAGGCATGTGATTCCCAAGTACTGGNATTAAAAGTTGTGCCACCACTGACTGGCACTGTTTCTCTCCTAGACTGAATCAATCTCATGTAATCCAGGGTGGCTTTGAACTCACAGAGAANCAAATGGATCTCTGCCTCCTGAGCGCTAGGATTAAAGGTGTGTGCCTCTACTGCCTGGCCTCTATGTTTAATCTAGTGGCTTGTTCTGTCTTCTGATCTT
>LZPO01108705.1:17838-33138 GCA_001675575.1 Neotoma lepida
CTTGTTATTTATAGACAAAACACAATCCACATATGAGGGAGGAAGATTCTTCATGAAGGCATTACTGAAAAGATTGGTGATGTACTGACCTGTTACAGAATATAGAAAAATCTACATTGTGAAACTCCATACTAGAATAAGCAAAGAGAGAAAATTTTCTCCTCATGAAACAGAAATTCAAAAAATGAAGAAATCGCTTGGTAGCTTGGAGCACTCTGAAAGTGAAAGCATATTTAGGGCTATGAAAATGATGTGAAGTCCATTTAACACCAGAGTTCTTAGCTGAACTAGCTACTTTATACAGTCCAGCTGTGTGGAGGTGGGAAGCTATTTAAAAATTCAAAGTTTAGATGTCAGCATGGAATTAAATTTGAAAAGCCTGTCTCTCTCTATTCAAGGATGCTTAATAGCATGGAGCTGCCTGGGTCTGCTGGCTTGTTGTGTCTGCTTAGGTGTTAGGCTGCAGCATCCTTCAGTAGAGCCACTTTCAGTTATAGGTGGGAGGCACACATATATGCACACACATACATATATACATATANACACACACACATCTTCAGAAACACATATGTGTCATGGAGTCCATTTGCATGGTGAGATGTTAAAATTCAATTGTCAAAAATGGCCTCTTGTCTAAAATAGCCCCTTGTCACCAGGTTTCCAGGGCACACCTGGCACAGTGAAGCCTACATTAAGCCTGACAGGAAGACTTTCCAAATCATTTTATTTTGCTCTAAAAATGTCTTTGTGTTCTTTCTAAAAAAATTGCCAAAACCTAAATCAAGCACCATTTTCTTTGTAATTATATGTTGAAGGATGCAATCATTGCAGCTTCAGAAACCAAGAGACCAGCAGCCCGGCATTGGGCATGTTCCCACTGTTGCTTTTGTTAATGTACTAATGAGCCATTGTCACGATGGAGCCAACCTGGCATTAGCACTTACAATGAATTTACTGCAAGAACACTGCTGTTTGTAATTAGCTCTTCATTACACAATCAGGCTGATTTAGAGAAACTCTCTTATGATTTGCTCAGCAAATGAAGCAATATAATTACACTTCAGTTGAAATCAACAAATTAGACTGCTGTTTGCAATTGGCTATATTATGTACTATTAGTGCCTGGGCAATCGCAGGCCTGTTGCTTCCTTTAACACTTAAGTAAAGTAAGTCTAATTAAAACACTGAAAATCTCTGTATACACAGGAACAGCTACATAAGAGTCACATTTTTATAATTAAAGAGGGAAGCCAAGATTTATGGTCAGAATATTTTATATTAAGCACAAAGTTCTTGGGGTAGATGTCAAAAGCAAAAACATAACCCAAAGGAGTGAAAGAGTAAAACTTCTTTTGAGCCAAATCATTTTCTAGCCAGGGTACAGGGAATTGAATGAGATTGAAATTAGGTTAAAGCAGATTAATGAGCTATCCTTCACTGTGTGTCATTCTTAGCACTCAATGTGTAGTCTCTGTCAGCTGTTAGAATGGCTGCTGCTAGTTCTTTCTGCTGTGAGTGTTTGACAGTTGAACACTTTGCACACTAGTCACAATCATCATGGGAGGGGCAGCTTGTAGGAGANTCAAAGAAGGCCTGCCAGATTTAGCAAACAAATTCACCACACTGCATTAAATGTAAGTACCTTGCTTCAAGCTCTCAATTGCGTATTCCTTTGAGTAAGTCGGAGGTTATGCTTGAGGTACTGACGATTTCCAAAAGGATTAACNCTCTAAAAAATAATGGGTTAAAAATATGAGTGGATCAGCTGGCATGGGTGAGGATGAATGTGAAGCTCCCAACAATGTACAATTTTGTTTGCTCTTTCCTAAGAAGGCATTTAAGGTAGGATTTTACACACGCTAATCAAGTGGCTTTACCAAAGAGCTCCATACATCCCAGTGCCCCAATCCCATTTGTTTCACTTTTTGTTTGTTTGTTTGTTTGTTTAGACAGTCTCTCACTAAATTCTCTATACTGACCTTGAACTTACAGTTCTCCTGCCTCACATTCCCTCTAATTGTATATTTCTTTACTTCAGGAATTAATGTTAATTCATTTTTAAAACTTCAAATAGTTGGCCTTTAAGAAGACTATCAGCAGCAATTCTTGAACTGCAATTATTATAACAGATGAATTTGGAGTTTTCTGTGATTAAAGATCTATTGCTTTAGAAAACCAAATGTAGTCTCTTCCTTCTACAACTATGTGAAACTTTTAAGGTTAGAATGAATGTGAGTATTTATGTGACTGTATCCGACCTCACTTAATAGATTGTATTCTCCTAAGGGATGGAGTACTGTGCACAATCATGAGATGCTGTTCTTAGAGTTTACTGGATGTATTACACTCAAGACATGCTTTTCTTTGACGAGGCAATAAGCCAAGACTTTTATCNTCTTGCCTAGTCTTGAATTAATTGTTTAATTGTTCATTGAAGTGATGAAATATTCCTTATGTGTGTATATCTATGATGAATATATGTGTGTGCATGTGTGTGTGTGTGTGTGTGTGTGCGCATAGGAGCACACATGATGAATATATGTGTGTGCATGTGTGTGTGTGTGTGTGTGCGCATAGGAGCACACATGACTCTGGACATATGTGGATGTTGGAAGATAATGTTGAGTGTCAATCTTCACCTTGCATTTTGAGGCGAGATCTCTTTTTTGTTGGTCGTGGTGTGGAATACTCCAGGCTACCTGGCCAGCAAGCTTCCAGGGATTTTTGTATCTCTGGTTTCCATCTTTGTAGAAGCACTGGGGTGGTACATTCTGTGTAGCAATTCCCTCTGAATTGAAACACTCTCTCCTGGAGGGAGAAAACATGCTCNGGAAACTTTGGAAGTAGATGTATCTGACAAGTTTAGGAAAGCCAGAGTTTACAAGATTCACAAGGTCCCTTACCTAGTTAGAGAAGCAGTAAACAACTGGAGAGAGAAAATCCTCTGAACTGTCAGCTCTCAGAGGAGACTCCATACCTGTTGGACTACCTGCAACTAATCAGAGTGCTCTGGGATGCAGCTTTTGTGAGTTGTCACCCATGCAAGAGGGCCTTTCTGGAGGTNCAGCTGTTTTTGAGTCATCCATGCCTATGGAGTACACCAGCTATCCTCCTGAGAATCACTTTAATAAACTTATTCTTTCATCAAATTGGTCTTAGGTCAACTTGCTTACTTGATCTGTCATAGGTCCCCTATCTGGGGTGAATAGATATTTGTTTCTGTCTCCTCTGGGAAAGATGACTGTACACCACCATTCCCAGCTCTTATACTTGTTCTGACTGTAGAAAGTCAAGTCTTTACACTTAAGTGATGTGGTTGTTTGCATAAGGATGGCCCATATAGGCTCATATATCTGAATGTTTTGTCCCTGGTTGGTGGATTAGGTGTGACATTGTTGGAAGGGGGATATGAATGAGGTTGGGCTTTGAAGTTTCAATAGCCCACACCATTATGAGTTAGTTCCCTCTGCCTTGTGACTATGGATCAGGATGTAAGTGCTCAGCTATTACCCCAGTGCCATGCATGTCTGCCTACGACTATGCTCTCCACCAAGATGATCATAAATTCTTACCCTCTGGATCTGTGAATTCCATTAACTTTTTTCTTTTATAATTTGTCTTAGTTGTAGTGTCTTATTATAGTGATTGAAAGGTAATTAAAACAGGTGGCAAGCAATTTATTCATTGAGTCATATGATAAACTCCAAAATATGATTCTTTGAACATATTCCATGAGTTCTCTTCAGGGTATATATTGNCAAACACAGAAGTGTTCTATTTCATTCTATATTTCATCTAGATATCTTATATATTCTCAGCTGTACTAACTGAAGAAGATTAATGGTACATGGTGCCTTCAGTCTCAGAGTAATCTGTGTGCTTGTTGTGCTGGGACAACAAAGTACCATCCTACTCTCCCCTTTGCTTGGGTTGATGAGGAAGCCTGAGCTTGCCCTAGGGCCCCTTTGCTTTATGATGTGTTGACAGATCAAACTGGGAAAGGAACAATGGAACACACATCATATGCCAACCACNTTGGATATTGGCTTCGTGATTTCTATTTCTGTGAGTACAATACTCTTTCATTTCCTTGTATAAATTATTTGAAAATGTTGAGTAATTAAGATCATAATAGCACTAGTCTAGAGAGTTAATTCTACAAAACAAATATGTTGCTTTAAATGTTAGAGAATTAAGGCACAGCNACAATAAACTGAAACCTTTGTATGACCTATCATTCTAAAGTTATCCATTTTTTTCCTCTAGTGAAAACAATATGCTATAAGTTTGCCCTTGTTACCATCCACTTCTGATTTTATATCACTCTTATTTTTACATTACTGTATTGAGTCAAATGGTCAAGCAATTAATGCTCATGAATATGCTCCCTTTGTTTTACTAAATAATGCAATAATTGGTATCCTTTTTATTTTTTGAAAATGGAAAAGAAACTATATGAAAACCAAAAGCTTAATCCCTTGAGGGAGGAGTGTAGGAGCATCGCTTAGTCTAGAAGCCAAACTTTCAGCAAATCCTGCCCTCTTTAATACAAATAAGTATGCTGAAATAAGTTAAAGTGTTAGANTAAGAAATTGAGATCATTTGTATTTCTATAGCATTATGGAGAAGTGCTTTTTCACAATAGAGTCAAATCTTTCCCTTCTCCAGGAGCATGCTGCTCTTCAATGCAGTGGGGTATTACAGTGAAGAAAGTGGGGAGCATTTTCAATTCTGGAGTATTGTATCTTTAAAAAATTATTTCCTCCAGTTTTCCAACAATGGCCATAGACTGCCTTATGTTTGAAATTATGTTTCAAGTGTAATTTGATAGTGGAAAATTTTTTTTTTTTACTGAGAGGTAGTAATAGTGTTCACCTCATCGAGAGATTTCCCATGTTATCTTTTACAATGACAGGTTTATAAATCATTCCGTAGAGATTGCTGAGCCTACCAGATGAACTCAATTCAAGTTCAAGAATATGGGAAAACCGTTTTAGAAACCAAAGGGACAGCACCACAGTAGTTAAGTATATTACATCAAATCAGGCACCAACAGGTAAGAGCCCAAATGATACCTTTGCTAAGAAATAGTTCATGAGCCAGATGTATCATTAAAAAGTATATTTAAAAAATTATTTAAGAAGTATGGTGAACAGAGATTTTANTGTCTGAGTATTTTGGTTTTCTTTGAAGGTTATTCTATTTTTTGAGATTATAACATAATTACGACATTTCCCTCTTCCCTTTACTCCCCCCACGCCCTCCCGTACACCTCTCCTTGCTCTCTTTCCAGTTGGTGGTCTGTTTTCATTAATTGCTGTTAACAAGAGCTAAATAGGACAACAATAGACATGCTAACATGGACGGGAGAAGCCCAAGAGACCTCAGTCCTAAAGGAGAATTACACTCACCTAAGGAATGCTGACAGCACTTTTGTTTNTGTGTTTGTTTTGAGTGGGTAAGTGGGTAACAGCAAGTTTCTCCTGTCCCCTAAGCCTCACATGGATTTACTAGTATAAAATAGCTTTAANATGTTTTTCACATGAGTTTCTTCTTCTNAAATAAAAATTTCAGAAGGGTACCGTCCCTTCCATATTTTGGAGGCCTGCNTCTAAATTATATGCTTATAATTACAATTTTTATTTCTATGGTTATAGGTGTATGTAGTTTTGGTCTTTATCTAGGTATATGGGCCATGGTTTCCTTGCCTCGGTCNGAGGATGACTTGTGAGAGCTGGTTTTCTTCTAGTGTGTAAGTCCTGAGTGTTGAATTCAAGTTACCAGGCTTGGTAGAAAGTACGTTTACCCACTGAGCCATCTCACCAGCCCAAAAGTGTGTTTCATCCCTATGATACAACTCAACGCATGGACAAATGTGATGAAATCATTGGTTAGAAGCAAGNTCTCCCCATTCCAGAGTATCGGAAGAAAATATGTGTACTTCAGTAACGCCAGATGTTTACAGGAAAACAAGAAAAGTGAAAATGCATTTCGATGCTATGTTTAAGGAGGGGAAGTTGAAGAAAACTAAGTGCTCATAATTTAAAAGTACTTGCAGAAACTATGAAATCTTATGTGACATATCCCAAGTACCCTCTTTTCTGTCTGCTCCTAACAAACAGGAGGACAGACTGTTTTGTTTTTGTTCCCTCTGTGTGTACCAGATTGTAAGACAAATTTNTAAATGGTCTTGTTAAATAAAACATGGAGCCANGGATAGGGGTGAAAATCTGACAGAGATCAGAGGAATTAGGAACAGCTACCAGGCTCACCTCACAAGCTGCTTGCTTCCGAAAGAGAGTGTCTGATTTTCTATATCTTCACTCCTATATCCTTTTATGTTCTGTTCTCCCATTGGCTTTCTCAGCCTAGCTACATCACTTCCTGTCTGTTTGTATAGACCTCCAGAATTCTATGGTTGATGTTGGGATTAAAGGCGTGTGTCTCCACACTTGACTCTGTTCCTAGTGTGACCTGGAACTCACAGAGATCCAAACAGACCCTTGCTAGGTGATAGGATTAAGGGTGTGCTAACTTTGCAAGGCTAGCAGCTGACCTTTTCCCTCTAATCCTCAGATAAATTTTATTAGGTGACATAGATAAAATACCACCACACCATATGCTTTTGTTTGCTGTTGTCTTAAGCATTATTCTTGAGTGTTTTGTCCTTTTACATTTCATCCCACAAAAGCAACAGCTTTCCTGAGAAATGTTGGTCTGTCACTCCTGGAGACCAGAGATGCACACTCAAGGCTGTTGGTCCTCTGGCTGTGTCTGACAAACATACTCCCTAAGAAGCCTGGTCCTCACAGAGGCTTGTTGAGAAGTAAGTCATCCTTTCTGGAGTCTATATATACTTCCTCTATATCATTTCTGTATCATCACCCTCACACCTACCTGCTCTTGTTTCCTCCCAGGGAATTCTCTTTTCATCTCTTTCCTTTTGTTGGCTCTTCCTGTCTTAAACAGTCCACCTTCTAAGCCTGACATGGCCTTTAAGCAGTTGCCAGGAGGCCTAGGTTCCCACAAAGTCTTTTTCCTCTGACCTCTCTGTCTATAAACTTCCCTCTGGGTTTTATTGTCTAACAATATAGATTTTAAGATACCCCATAGTGGCTGATTTTGCTCATCTGCAAGACAGTATCTCAGGGATAATGATGTATTGTCCCCCACTCATCATATAATGTTGCAAATCTATCACTTTATCGATATTTATTTTGATACTTTCCTGGTAGATCTCTGTCCATATTGATAAAACTATGCTANCAAATCAATTTTATAAAATTAAAATTGATTGGAATTCATTTTCCTGAGAGGTTAATAACAGCGTTGCAATACAAGTACGGTATTAACTTTCAGAGAGAGCTTTGACTTAGAGTTTTGCCTAAACCTTCAAACACTACCAAAGTTTGCAAAGCACCAAAATCCATGCATTNGTTAGATCCAAGGGACAGAAAAATGCATGTTTATAATAACCGAGGACACAATCCAATAAGTGCAGCTGACATTACTGGTATTGTTGTATTGTTGTGGCACTATTTATGTTACAATAATGTTCCAGGAAAAACCAATAGCTGAGTCTGTTGGAATTGGCTGGTTTATTTGATAAGTCAGGACAAGTGATGTAAGAGGGGAATACGGAAGGAAGATCTTCAACTCTGTGCAGAGAAAAATAAAAATCTTCCCCGGCCAAGGCTGAATCAAGTCACTAGTGCATACAGGGTAAGAAAATATGCTCAAAGAGAAGTTAGTCTTCATTTAAGAATGTGCTTCGAATTTTCAGCCATATTGTATTTTACTGATGAGTGAAAAATATTCATAAATTTATTCCTAAAGTTTTACCTTATTTTAAGATTAAGAAATGTAAGATGATAAAATCATATAGCTAGAAAGGAGGCACATATGCAAGGTTTCTATCACAAGAAACAATAATAACATGTAAATATTTAGCTATATTTTAAGCAAAATACAATTAAAATACTAAGTTGGATTGTTAGGATGCAATGTGGGAATCTGGACATTATTTTTTGATTTCTGAGTTCTTGTAAATGAACAGAGAGTTATAGAGATATGGCAAAATTAAGGAAGAAAATAAATTCTTAGTAGAATTAATTAGTAGAATTACTAATTAAATTAATTCTAAATTAATAGAATTAAAAAAAATCTTTCAACCAAGACATACCTAATACTCACTGTATTGCATACTTTTCTGTGGCAGGGGGAAAAAAACCAAAAAACAAAAAGAAAAACAAAAAAGCCACAAACAAACAAAACCCTGACCAAAAGCAACTTAGGGGAGAAAGAGTTTGTTTGGGTAACCTTTCCATANGGATAGAGTTCATCATGGTGGGGAGGACATGGCAAGGGGCAGAGAAAACATGGTTCCAGGAGCAGGAAGCTAGGTAATCACATTCCATTTATCATCAGGAGCCAGAGATGTTGAACAGGAATTAGGGCCAAGCTATCATCTTCCTATCCCACCCCAGCTTGGTACTTCTCCAACAAGGCTCTGCCACCTAATACTTCCATCACTTCAAAAACAGAGCCATAAACTGGGAATCAAGTGTTTGAGCCTGTCAGGTAATTGCTCACTCAAATTAGCAGAAATATCAAGTGTTTCTTTTTTACTATATGTGTAGTGTAAGTTTTCATCAAAAAAAAAATCTGTGTAGACTAAGTGGAATGTATTTTTACCACATCTAGCATCAAGGAAGTAGGATCAGGATGGTGAGGACAGTCAGAGCTACGGANTGAGTTCCAAGCCGGATTGATATACATAGCCACACCTTATCTCAAAAACAGAAAATAAAACATGAACATNTTAATATAAAACTTTTTAGAAAAATATCAGAGAGACAAAATAAAAAAAAATCCATGGACCATTGAGTTAAAGANTTTTAACATCTTACCAAAAGATACTTATATTTATACTTATAAATATATGTATACATGTATACATGTATAGCTATAGTATTACAACAATGATTCCTTNATTTAACTCATGATGATGTAAACACCTATTTTATATAATCTTTTCATGAAGAACAATATGATGTTCTGAGATCTAGGTTGCAGATAAACCGTATATTCCAACCATTAAAAATATACTGATAAAATATGTTTTGGAAATAACTCATATGTAGTTTCCTCAAATGCACGGAANCANTTAATAAAGGATAATTCAAATGCTAAATTTTGGATGACTGAATCCAAACAAGAATTAACCCCCAATCAATTCTCAAATGCTTCTAGGATCCAGACAAGTCATATATATGAGTGATGTAGACTGTGTCCCAGGCAATAAGGAGTAGTAAATTGTAGCATCCCGCCATTGCTCACTGCTGTCAAATGAGAGCAGGGTCCACTATTTGCTAGGTTCTCCGAAGTATTTTTTTAAAAGAAATGATGCCCAGTCATCCAACTACTTTTCCTTGTATTTATTATTTGCATATTCACCAGAAAAAAAATAAAAAAAACAAAAACAAAAAAACAAAAAACAAATGCTAAATTTTTCTTTCACCAATTCCAATACTGTTTGACTTGAATTTATATGGAAGTGAGATACCAAGGTTTTTTCAGAGTTTAGGCTCAGTTAATATTTTAAATCAGTATGTGCAAACCAATGGAAACTTTGGAAATGTCAGAGTAGCCATGATAGAAACTCAACTACATATAAAAACAAATTCATAAATATAAATTAACATAATTGTATTTCTATGTCATTGCATATTCTTTTACAATATTTTTTGAGATTAAGTGAGTTTATTCATTTGATGTAGCCCCTCTTCAGGCTAGGTGTTTAGGTTGTTGCCAATGCTCAATAAGAATCCATTCTGTGGTTTATCTCACAATAATAATGAATAAATTCTGACTTGNCTGTCGGTTCCTTTCTTCTACCTCAAAAGAAAATTCAAATAACAAACCTCTAGCAGATAAGTACCTTCATTTTGAAAATGACAGAGCAGCCCTTCAACAGATAAAAAATAAGCACTTTTCCCACTTCCCATNACGGATGAGCATGGTCTGAATGGGATATGAATAATAACTATTACCATCAGTCATTTTTCATAACTGCCATTTAAATATTCACTAATTTTTTAACAAAAGCTCTGTTGCACAGATGCCCTATAATTTTGACATTTCATATTACCACCAGTCAGTATCACTTAAGTCAAGACCAATTATTTTAATAAACATTAACTCTTTTTGTTCCAATCCTGTTATAATTGAAGAGCATTTGTTTTCTCTCTGGTGAATNTGTAGTATCACCTACTAGAAAATGCTTTTTTTAAAGATGGAATTATTCTTTCATTATATTAAAAACATGTAGTGAAGAAATCTTTTAAGATATGTATTTCTTCAGAAATAGAACAGTAAAATAATTACAAAGAGCTATCATGCAATTAGAAAAGAAATTTGGAAGAGTACATAATAATTAATAATAAAAATTCCCTTTAAAAATATTTCCTTATTTTGATTTCTATTGCTGGGATNATACACTGACCAAAAACAACTTGGGAGAATAATGAGTTTATCTGGCTTACACTCCCAGGTTACAGGCCATCATCAAAAGAAGACAATTAGGAGATATTGGAACTGAATCTCAAAGCATGGAGGATGCTGATCATGGCTTGTTTCCTCTGGCTTGCTCAAGTTCCCTTTGTATACATCCATACCCACCTTCCTAGGTATGGCACTGCCANAGTGGTCTGGATCCTCTTACACCAATTAGCAGGCCCATCTGTTTAAGACAATCAATCAGTTGAGATTCTCTTTTCCCAGAGGACTCTAAGTTTGTGTCAGATTGACAGCTGAAATTAACTCTGACAGGCTAGAACATTCTAAAGATAAAACTGGGTAAAATAATTTAAAATCATCTGTTATACTTACTGTGATCATATTTGGAAAAGGGAAGAGAATAAGAGATACTTACTTCCAGGACAATTAAATCTATTTTTGTTTATTAAAAGTTTATGTGAGGTATTAAATTTAAACTGATTTATGAATACGATTATTAAGAAAGTTTGGAGATTGTTAGAAATTAGCATGCAATTTTTAGTGCTTCAAAGATTATGCCATTTGACATCACAACTGCAGTGTAAAGTATTATGCCACAAATCATGCCATCAAATTCTTGTAATGCTCTTATCATAACCCTCTGTGGGAGTCAAGGAGATGACCTAATTTCTGCTACCATCTAATTATCTCTAATGCAAAAGAATTAACATAGATGCACTAAAATAAGTTCACATATAAATATAAATTCACAGAAAACATTAATGACGACTCATAAATCCACTAAGTAGTTTAATTCCTGTAAGTCACACATAAGTATGCAGAGTTCTCTCTCAGTAGGGAAAGCATACATATGTCTTGGCAAACTCACATCATACATTCTTTTATTCCATGTCAAACTTACATCTTAAAGTTTACCAAAATTTTCTTANTCTGTTAGTAATTGTAATACAGAAACATCAGATAATTCTATTAAATATGATTTTTAAAGACAAATTTGTACTATATTTCAAACATTATTAATAATATGTATCTTTCAAATAATGGGTTTTTGTACTCGACTTGAAACCAGGCAGATAAAGTGCATTGAAGAGCATTAATTGCATCCAGAAAGATATTCAATATATTTCATTTAACTGAAACATACTGATAATTATATAAAAGTAAAGCAATATCTGTGTCTTCTGAATATTTTGTTTCTTCATTCAAGATATAATAACATTCCCGCTAAAGCATATCCTAGAGACTATGATAGCAAATTTATTGAAGTAACTATAATTGCAATCAAAAATTTCATAATCATAATTATTTGGGTGAGCANTTTATTGCAGACTGTTTTTAAATAAAGAGAAAAATATCACCAGGTTTGGACACTGATACATAACTAACTCTTAATTTGACAAGACTCTNATGTGTTTTGCATTTCAATAAAATCTTGGTAGCTATAACTGTTCTCTGAGACTGTTGAGATCATTCTTCTCATGAAAAGTTTTATAAATTTAAAAGTAACAGGTCCCATGTTAGATGTACTTTTACAATGAAAGTGTTAGTCAATAAAAAAGTAGAGTACCAGACAGGAAAATCCAATAGCCCTGGAGAAAACAGCAACCTAAGAGGCCATAGTCTTTAATGTTACCAACTAAAGGACAGCATGTCAGTTTACCAAAGGCAATCTATAGATTCAATGCAACTTCCATCAAAATTCCAACACAGTTCTTTACAGACCTGGAAAGAACAATACTCAGCTTCATATGAAAAAAAAACAAAAACCCAGGATAGCTAAAATAATCCTGTACAATAAAAGAACTTCTGAATGTATCAACATTCCTGATTTCAAGCTGTACTATACAGCAATGGTAATAAAAACCACATGGTATTGGCATAAAAATAGACAGGTTGATCAATGGAATCGAATTGAAGACCCAGAAGTAAATCCACACACCTATGGACACTTGACTTTTGACAAGCCAATATTATCCAATGGAAAAAAGAAGGCATGTTTAAAATATGGTACTGGTCTAACTGGATGTCAGCATGTAGGAGAATGCAAATATATCCAGATANATCACCTTGTACAAAACTCAAGTCTAAGTGGATCAAAGACTTCAACATAAAACCAGATATACTGAAAAGCCAGTTTGTGTACCTGGGATAAGTCATGATGCCATTGTCCCAGGGTACTCACAAACACATCAAGCCGTGCAACTTTCACCCACATTCAGAGGGCCTACTGTGGTTCCATGTAGGCTCCCCAGCCATCAGTCCAGACTCTATGAGCTCCCACTAGCTTGAATCAACTATCTCTGTAGTTTTTCCCATCGGGATCCTGCCCTCCCCGACCCCTTGCTCTTACAGTCCTTCCTCCCTCTCTTCAACTGAACTCCAGGATATTGGCCAAGTGCTTGCCTGTGAGTCTCTGCATCTGCTTCCATCAGTCACTGGATGTAGGTTCTATGATGACAGTTAGGGTNGACATCAATCTGAGTGCAGGGGAAGGCAAGTTTAAGCACCCTCTCCACCATTGCTGTGAGTCTTAGCTGGGGACAATCTTGTGAGTTCCTTGGGTTTTCCCTGGCTGCAGATTTCTCTCCATCTCCTTAATGGTACTTTCTGTCAAGATATCTCTTTCATTGCTCTCCCTCCCCATCTCTTGGTCTCTCCCCCAACTCGGCCATCTCGAGCCCTCATGTTCCCACCTCCCATCCCCTCCTCTCTATTCCCCACTCCCAGTTTACCCAGGAGATCGTAACCCTTTCCTCTTCCTGGGGTGATCCATGTGTGTCCCTCTTAGTGTNCTCCTCTTTACCTAGCTTCTCTGGGGTTGTGGATTGTAGCCTGGTTATCCTTTGATTTGCATCTAATATTCACTTATGAGTGAGGACATATCGTGTTTGTTTTTCTGGGTCAGTATGTTGCAATGCCTTACTCAGCCTTGATGCAGTGGGGAGAGGCTAGGTCTGGCCCCAACTTGGTATGCCAGCCTGTGTTGACTATCCAAGGGAGGCTTTACCCTCTATGAGGAGGGGATGAGGGTAGGATAGGGCTCGGTGGGGGGAGCGGAAGAAGGGGAGGAAAGGGGAACAGGGGTTGGTGTGTAAAAGGAAAAAAAATTTAAATAAAAAATTTATTTAAAACATATACTGAACCTGATAGAAGAGAAAGTGGGGAATAGCATTGAATACATTGGCATAGGAGATAACTTCCTGAACAGACCACCAATCACACAGGTACTAAGACTGACAATTAATAAATGGGACCTCATGAAACTGAAAAGCTTCTGTGGGGCAAAGGACACCATCAAAAGGACAAAACAGCAGCTTATACAATGAGAAAAGATCTTTACCAACCCCACATCTGACAAAGGGCTGATATCCAAAATATATAAAGAACTCAAGAAACTAGACATTAACAAACCAAATAATATAATTAAAAAATTGGGTACATATCTAAACAGAGAATTCTCAACAGAGGAATCTTAAATGGCTGAGAAATACTTAAAGAAATGTTCAACATCCTTAGCCATCAAGTAAATGCAAATCAAAACTACTTTGAGATTCCATTTTATACCTGTCAGAATGGCTAAGGTCAATAACACAAGTGACAGCTCATGCTGGAGAGGATGTGGAGTAAGGGGAACAGTCCTCCATTGCTGGTGGGAGTGCAAACTTGTACAGCCACTTTGGAAATCAATATGGCAGTTTCTCAGAAAATTGGGACTCTCTGTCCCTCAAGACACAGCTATACCACTCCTGGGCATATACCCAAAGGCTACTCCAGCTTTCCACAAGGACACTTGCTCAACTATGTTCATAGCAGCTTTATTTGTAATATTCAGAAACTAGAAACAATCTAGATGTCCCTGAACCGAAGGGGATAAAGAAAATGTGTTACATTTACACAATGGAGTATTACTCAGCTGTTAAAAACAATGACATCATGAGATTTGCTGGCACATGGATGGAACTAGGAAAGATCATCCNGAGTGAGGTAACACAGACACACAAAGACAAACATGGTATGTACACATTTTTAAGTTCATATTAGCTATAAAATGAAGGATAACCATGCTACAGTGCACAGACTCAGAGAGGCTAATTAACAAGGAGGGCTAGAGGGGAGATACATGAATCTCACTGTGAAGAGAAAATTTAATAGACATTGCTGGTGGATGAGGATAGGGCTCTGAATGGGGGGATGGGGATGGGAACAGGGGGAATCAAGTTGGAGGAAGATGGAGAGAGAGTGTACTGAGAGAGACAACTTGAACTGCNTGTCATTGGGATCTCTGGGNCTAACTTGAAACCTAGTTCAATGGAAACCCCCAGAAACTTATGAGGGTGACCCTAGCTAAGACTCCCAGCAACAAGGGATTCAAAGCCTGAACTGGCCATCTCCTGTNACCAGGCAAGACTTACAGTGGAGGGATTGAGACAAACCCAGGTGCTAAACCCTCGACCTACAATTTGTCCTGTCTGCAAGATGTGCTGGGGTAAAGGTGTACAGAAATTATGGGAGTGGCCAACAAATGACTGCTCCGCCTTGACATCCATCCCATGAGAGGGAGCCCACACCTGACACTGCCTGGAGGGCCAGGATCCAGAGGCTGGATAGCCCAGAGACCTAGGATAGAACCAAACGTGACTTGCAAAAAATTTAAAAAAAAAGCCAATGAAATGATTCATAATGATATTTTTCTATACTTATAGATTGGTGCCTAGCCCCATTGTCATCAGAAAAGCTTCACCCAGAAACTGATGGAAATTCTTCTAAGTTATACCATCTTTT
>LZPO01108708.1:0-14274 GCA_001675575.1 Neotoma lepida
TAGGTCAAGTAGTCCCACCTTGAATTTCTGTGAACTAGGATGGTTAATGGACTGTTCCTGGTGCCCTCCTAATTGTATGGAGACAAACCATTATTGATGGGAAGTTGTCAATTGGTATTTAAGGTCCATAATTAGAGCTGATAAATCTTTGGTAGATTTCTATGGATGAAGAAAAATTCCTGACTTCCCTTGAGTGTAGCATTTGTAGGACTGATTGAAAAATTGTTGCTGTGAGCTGGAGGTTGCTAACATGAGCCTTTTTGAAGCCTATGCTCTCTTTAGACTGTTCATTTTCCTGTTTACAAATTCTAGCTATAAAATAAAGTCTAGCTACCTATTATGTTGATTTCACAAGAACACATCATATAAACTCCAGGGTGATATCTGGCCCTCCAGGATGCTATACGTTCTAGCTTTCGGTTACTTTCCCACCATCCTCAAGCTGTCTGCTTACTCTATCTGGAAGGTAATTCCCATGCTCCCTGTGTGGATCATCTGCATTAGCTCTTTGATGGTTTTGACAGATGTTGCATAGCTCCTTCTTACACTCCATTCTGATCTCTGCTGTCCCTGGTCATGTCTGAAATCATAGCTCCCATAACTCTTTGCCTCTTGCCATTCTCTATTCTTCACAGGATTTAGGACTAATAGACAATCAGTTAAATGGCCATGTGTTTCTTTCTTTGTTGTCTTTCTCCCCTAGAATGTAAGCTGCTTAAGGATAGCAACTCGCTTGCTTATTGATGGATTCCTCCATTAATCAGGTTCCCTAGAGAAACAGAACTTATAGAATATATCTGTGTCAATATCGATACAGATATAGATAGATATAGATATAGATATAGATATAGATATGTATATTAAACCAGAATGGTCAAAAAGGTAACAATAGTTGTCTTACACCTGAGAGGTCAAAAATGTAGTAGTTGCTACATNCACGATGCTGGGTGCTTGGGCAGCCACAATCTGGCAATAAAGTTTTTGGGGAACCACTGGCCCTCAGTCTACCATAGAAGCCTGGAAACACTGATTTTAATATCAGCCAAGAAATCTAAAGCAGCTGCCTCAGGGTCAATGAACTAGGCAACGAGAGGGAAGGATGAGCAAGGAAAGGTGGATAATCTTTCTCCTTGCATCCTTTTAATCCGGGCTGCTACAAGAAGGTACCATCCACATTTGGAATTGGGCTTCCTAGATCAACTAAGATAGTCAACAATGCCTCAGTGGAGATTTCCTGCTCAGGTGATCCTAATTTGTGACAGGCTGACATTGAAAATGAACTGTCACAGTCCCTAATACCCACAGCCATGCACAGAACATGGTAAGAACTCAAAAAATACTTGTTGAATAAATGAACAAATGTATAAGATCAAAGAAACTTTATATAATCTCAAGAGAGACAAATTATTCTTTTCTCATGATCCAAATTGCCATGACAATAGCCAGGATGGGTCTCCAATATAAACTTCAGAAAGTCTATAAAAATCACTGTAGACTCAACTCCATCCACACCTCTCCATCTATCCCTCAATACTTTTTTCATATTTCATTTCTGTATTCAATACACATCCAATATATGCATATTGAGCACCAGTTCTTTCCTTAATTTAATGAAGGGAAAGCCTCACCTCCATCCTGCTATTACGTTCAGTGAAAATAAGGTCATGAATCAGACCTGCTTCCTTCAAAGGACCAAAGATCCATTGGCTGTTGTTTAGGCTTTCCAGAGGCCCCAAGGAAGAAATGCAAGGCTTGTCTGCACTATCCAATTTATAGCTATGGAATCTATTGGTTTTCACATTTCCATATTTTTGAGGCACATTAGCAACCACAAGAAAAAATATTAAACGTAAAAACGGTTAGGTATGTGTCAATAGGAAGGCTGCCTAGCAATACTTCCTGCTGCATACATCACAGAGTGCTGACTTACACAATTTCCTAAACTCGGTTACTTGCTTGCAAAGTTATCTAGTGCTTAAAATGTAATAAGAGTTAGATGCTGTTTTTTTTCTCCTTTGTTTTTGCTGTGAAAAACTGTGTTTCCTTTAGAGGAGCTTACAATTTATATACTGAAAATATATAAAAGAATTATGTGTCAACAAAATGGTGTTTAAGGTTTTAAATCATCTGAGCAGTCAGCCCTGAGACTTCCTCACTAGACATCGCAGAGACTTTATGAAAGTTTTATTCTACAATTCCCTGCTCGCCTTTGCTCTTAGCTGCTTCTTCCAGCTATTCATATAGTTTGAAAAATAGAGTTTATATGCTTTAAGTTGCAAGGCATTTAGAATTTTCATAATCTCTTTATTGTGGCTGAAGCAGTCAAAAAATGAAGTCTGCTGTTGATAATACTTCACTGCCTTTACTAGATTAACTGGGAAAATGAAGCTAGAACTTGTGGCATTTTTTTTTAATACTCCATTTTAGAGTGCCTTTATTATGAGCAAGGTGCAAGGTAATTAAATTAATTTCACAGTATTTGTTGACAATCAGGAAGCAGGGTATTAATGAAGCTTTAGAAAGAATTGATACTGAAGACAGGTTCTGGAAAACAAGAATTTTCTTTTGTATCTTTTATCACATGTGTGTTAATCATGATAGATGATTATTGGTTCTTGTTCAGTTAATTTGTAAAAGTATATCACCATCCCTTTGCCAACATGTCAATTTTCAATGTTTAAGTTACCTACAGTCAATGGCAGTCTGAAAAATATTAGATGCAACACTGAGAAGCAAGTAATTTCTAAGTTCTAAATTTTGGACCATAACAAGTAAAGCAAGGAAATCGCCTGCTGCCCCTTTCTGTCCCACAAAAGTGTGAACCAACCTTCTGTTGATGTACCTATGATGTGTGAGTTACCCACTTGCTAGCCGCTTTGCCTCCTTGCTTATCAGATGGACTGCTGTAGCATCTCAGTTTGCAATTGAGTTTCCTTGTTATTGTATGTCTGTGTATGTGTTTGTGTGCATAAGCTCCTGTCTGTGCATGGGTAGACATGCACATGTATGCATATGTACTTGGAGGCCAGTGATTGGTAGAAGGTGTCTNCTTCAATCACATTCCACCATACATTTTGAGAGAGATTCTTTTGTATCTGCCTTTCCAGTATCTATACCCAGCCAGCTGTTTTTTGTTTGTTTGTTTGTTTGTTCATTTGTTTTTGTTTGGCTTGGTTTGGTTTTACAGTGGGTTCTGTGTCCTCAAGCACTTTACTGACTGATTAGTCAACTAAGACTCCCTCCATCATCTGTTACAACATTACAGACTGATCAACAGGCTTTTAGCATACAGACCTTTGGGAGATGTTTAANATTTAAACTATGACAGAAACCAGTTGTAACTTTGTCTCTATTATGGGTTTTCAGATTTTACTCCTCTTTCTAATTTGTTTGTACATTCCCCACTCCAAGATACATGGAAAGTCTGAGCTGGTCTAGCCCAAGTTTTTCAGCATATGATGGCTGCCCTTGAACCATCTGTGCTCACTCCTAACTCAACCAACTGTGAAAGAAAGATTAGGTCATACAATAAAAAAACGCTGTTTGTTCTTCAGAGGCTGTAAAGAGGCAATACATAGGCACCTTGTAGTATGTCTGGTTCAGTTTGCCTTGTAAGTGCTAGGGTGTGATGGGGTTCTGAACTACTAAGGACACAGGATTGTCTGCAGTGGTCAGAACAGACTCTCTGAGGATAATGACACCTAAGGTTAAATCAGAGCGGTAGGTGTGCGTCCAGGAACTGTATCACGCAGAGAAAACAGTGTCAGAAAGAAATAGGGAGGAAGATATGTGCCCTGGAGACCCAACTGCATATTGTTTAATAAATATTCCTGAAATGTGAGTTACTAAGTTGTATTAATATGAATAAATCAAGGCAGGACCCATGATATAATGAATACAAAATACAATAGGGAAAGACTACCTTGAGGAAGATGTGCATGGATGTGAGAAGACTGTAGGCAGTAAGACAATGTTCTTGTAAGAGACAGAAAGTATTTCAACTAGAAAGTAGAAGTAGGGGACAGCGGGGATGTAATGTGACAGAGGATTGAGTATACTGACCTGTTTAGTGAAACATTAAACAGTGGACAGTGAAGGTTTCATTTAGTGACGTTTGTGGAGGACAGTATTGGTAACTGACACATACAAAGAGAGTGAGTTTGAAGAAGAAGCATTAGACAGAAAGGGTCGTGAGAATCCCTGGGAAGTAGACGTGACAGAAGTTGGTCACTCCATGGAAGAGCAATGTTGTTCTCATGGATGAAGTAGTCCATCAGCTTTCCTTCTTATCACTAAGAAATAGCACAGCTGGAAGCTGAGTCAGTGGGGCAAGTATGAAAGGAGAAAATGATATTCATCCCCACAGAGATTGATTCAGTCACATAACCACACAAGGCCACACCACCTGTGCTCCAGTAGCCATGTGCTCGCAACCCGAGGCTTGCTGGAGCCCTCACTTCACCCCTTTGTTCTTGATGCTGCTTTAGAATGGCAGCATTCATCAGACCAACAGGGAAGAGTAGTCAGGAACATAAAAAGTCTTCATTAGGATTGGCAAGATGGCTTAGCTCTTAAAGGTGCTTGCTGCCAAGCCTGACGACGAATTCAATTCTGGGAACCCACATGATCCTAGAAGAGAACTAATTACCACAAATTGTCCTTTTGCTTCATGTTCCCTGTGGCATGTAAGTGTGTGCATATGTGCACATAAATAAATAAATAAAATTAAAATCTTCACATCAAATCAAATAACTTCAAAAGGAAAAGTTTCTCATTCCTTGTAAATAACTTTGATAAACTGGAGAATAAGAAAACCACAGCAAATTGGGAATCACTTAAGTTGGTAAATAAGCTACTCAGAATATAAATGAATGAATGATTTACCTCAGAGTGACAGATCAAGATTGGTCATGGTGGATTATAGATTGAACAGGATTCCACAATGTAAATTAAATGATAGTTGAGTATCTAAATAGAATCATAGTGTGTAAGGCTAGCCAGTGATTCATCTCCCAAAGAAATGAGATTCCTGATTGGATACTNTGTCTGTTAAACTTCTAGTTCTTATCAGCAGAAGTATGNCCTGGGCATTATCTGGCATGATTTCACATGTAAGTAATAGGAAATCCAAATCAAAATGGCTTCAACAGTGTGAGAAATCTCCCACTTCGTATGACTAAACTATTTGGTCTATAGACCTCTTACAATATCTTCAAAAATGTGCTGCCTTTCCTCCCATTGTATTTTCACAGTGTTGGACTCATCCTAAGGCTATCTCCTCTCGTGACAGACGGGCACATGCTGATCCAACAAAGGCTTCATGCTTCACATCCAAGAAAGGGAACTTATTTTAAAATGACTCCCACAGAAGCTAGAAATACTGTCTTTCCTACAATCCCCAGNAAACATGCCTTATACATGAATGGCCACATCCAGTTATATGCCATTCTGAACCATTTACTTTGAAAAACAGGAAGAGACATGATAATTAGCTTAGATTAATCAAGAGCCACTCCTAAAGGAAGAGGTGGAGACAAGTCCATATCAAAACCAAATATATGGCTGATTGTCCAGAGACCTATAAGAAAGAAGGCAGAGGGCTGCAGAGGGATAGGTTTCTATGTGGGAAAGACAACCAGAGAATGTTCAACATGTTTGTTTCAACATAAAATGAATGCTTAGAAAAGTCCAGAAGGCAGATTTGCATGAAGTTCTAGCTTTTCCCTCCCTCCCTCCCTCCATCGTTTCCTTCCTTCCTTTCTTTTTATATTATGTGTATGAGTGTTTGCCTACATGTATATATATATACACTACATGTGTTCAGTGCCCTTGGAGACCAAAAGAGGGCGTCTGAATTCCCTGGAAATAGAGTTACAGATGGTAGTGAGCCACCATGTGTGTGCTAGAAACCAAACACAGGTTCTCTACAAGAGCAGCAAGTGCTCTGAATCACTGACCCATCTCTTCAGCCCAGGTTTCAGTTTCTTTATGGAGAGACTGGGGAATCCATCACAGACACGGGGCAGGAATCAGGTAAACCACTAGATCTGAAACATGAAGACCACAGGAGCCTGTGACAGCCATTTAACACCATGGTCCCACAATGAACCAACTCTCCTTCCTCTTCTCCTTTTTCTGAACAGTAACCCATGTCACAGTGGAGGCAGCTGGCAAAGCTTGGTCCATGCACTCGTGTCTACTCTAGGAGTGATCAGAGAACCCTGACCCANCAGCCTGTTCACCATGGAGGAAGATATTCTTCCAAAGGTATTGAGGCAGTTTTCTAAATAAAGCTGTGAAGGGTTTGGCTTGTCATTGTTCACTATAAACTTCATGAAATTCCAAATAGGTATAAAAGAGATATAATAAGCCTAGAANNANAAAATTAAATGAAGAAATTAATTATAAGAGAAACACGTTTTTTGTCTGAAGGTGTGCTGATTAAATTAATTTTTATTGGATACCTAGGGTAGGCAATGTGCTGTGTTATTACACAAAGCTTGTAAAGACCATCTTTCTGCCTATCAGGGTGATGCAGTGAATGCTATGCCCAGAAAGAAAGGAGCTTAAATAAAGACCATGCAGTCTGGGTTTTTATTTTTAAGGTGAGCAGAACTCCATGTAAATAGTGAGTAGTTGGCATGTCTGGAACCAGAGCCTTGAACTGCATTATCCTAACCTAGCCAGTGTTTTTCTCTGATGCTTTGCACTGTGTTCAGTCACTAAAATGATCAACAAAATGAACNTCAGAGAAAGGATTCTAGCATTATTATGTGCTGGATACGAGGTTGAGAAATCCCTGAATAGCTTTTATCATCANCAGCATCATAACTGACACCATAGACCTTTAGTCAGTTCCAGACAAAACTCCTCACGGGGCGGGGCGGGGCGGGGCAAGAGCACTTGTTCCAGACACATGAGTTCTGGTATCGAGGAAATGTTCAGAGGAGGCAGCTGTGAGGGTGGTCAGTGAAGGCAATGCTTGATGCTTCTGCAGTAGCGACTCAAGTGAATGAAATAAGTACTTACCTGTGCAGAATGTTTTCTGCAGTTATGGCCCCAAACAAGGGAGGGTAAGGAATCTTGGCTCACGGTGGTTCCCTGGCTTCTAAACAGCCTTCTGCTCCTGAGGCTCTGCATCAGGGTCTTCATTGTACATTAGAGTTAGCCGGGTGCTACCTTCTTTCTTTATGTGCTGTTTTAAGTCTGTTTGCTACTGTAGTTCATTTAAGCATCAGCAGATGGGGCCCTTGGTTCCTTTGAAGAATGGCAGGGATTGAATTTTGTTAGTGTCTGG
Source organism: Neotoma lepida (assembly GCA_001675575.1). Classification (NCBI taxonomy): domain Eukaryota; kingdom Metazoa; phylum Chordata; class Mammalia; order Rodentia; family Cricetidae; genus Neotoma; species Neotoma lepida. The sequence goes on from LZPO01108708.1 coordinate 7,298, forward strand.
TGGGCTATGCATGAATTTTTCTTTTTTGCGTTTACAGCATGTAACATTTGCACTCTTTATAGCGAACATACCTTTGTCTAATCAAGGAAAAATAAAGCTCAGTAGNGACACAAAGGTCCTTGCCCCCATTCCCATTCTGCTCTTCTATACAGAAAACTTAAATCTGCTTAGGGGGAGATGAGGATGGCACAATACCCAGACAGCAGCATCATTGAAAGAGCAAGGCAAGGCAAGGCAATGTCGAGGTTAATATTTTTAACTCAGGATTTCGCTGGGAAGGATTTTGTTACTTGGGACCACAGGTGATAATTCGGTTGCAGTGAGGTNAGCCAGATTTTTCGTGATTTTCTTTCCCCTTACTTGGATTTCATGTTATGAAGACATTGTGTGAACTGGCTGTTTTTAGCTCTTGCCAGTGCTGATGATTTTCCTGAGTGATGTTTGTCGATAGTTCATAAAGAGAAAAACTGGTCATCTGGCTCTTGCACCTGTTCAAGTGGGTGAGTTTCAGCTTCTTAGAGTTGAGGTCCTTTCCCACCTTAAATGGAACAGCCCTCTGAGGGAAGAATATACTTTCCTGGGCAGCAGAGGCGATAGTGTTGGATCCTCATGGAGTCCTTCCTTGATTTTCTAGCTCTTCAGAATTAATCACTGTTCCACTTGTGGTGTCCCCTCCCTGCCCCTCAAAGAGGTTGATCCAGAATTTTATTTTTGGTCAAGTATCATAGACACCCACAGCAAAAAAAAAATAGTATATTTCTTATGTGTAAAGCTTGGTATACACACATAATTCAATACAGTAACCACATCTTTGGTTAGTATGATTTAATTTATAGATTGAAAACATCTTCCTTAGTGTCATTAATATTTGTGCTGTAAATAACCCCTGTGCTTGGACAGATTTTAACAGAAGATTTAACATACAATACTCAAGATATATCACTATGGGAGAGAGAAAATTGGTTTGTTTTTTTTTGTCATTACACTGTATTCAGACAAATAGGTCCAGTATTAGTCACTTCTTAAGGACTTATATTTTAGCTTGAAGAACCTCCTATATATTAAAGAGCACTATAGACCACATTCTTTCTAAGATCAAGTCTTAAACAGCTTATAAATCAGGGAGAATGAAGTGTCTTCATCCATGGTGTCCTCTATCCTTTTATAAATCTGTAGCCTAATGTGGTAAGTGGGGATATAGTTTGCAGATTTGGGACTTATAGAGTTTACACTGATGAAACAAACTAATGTATTACTTCTGGGTAGAGATGATGTTTGCCTATGGTTAGCCCGAAGCCAGTTTTAGGGAGGAATTGTTCATTTCTTCCCTCCCTTTGTGCTGACATGCTAAGTGATATATACGGAAATTGTGTGTGTGACTTGTGCCTTCATCTGAAGGACTGCTTGTGGGCAAATTTCATTAGTACTTGATTAGTACTTGTGCTAATTAAGCCAGGCACAATTTTGCCTCCAGTCTTCCAATGATGAGTTAAAGCCAGACTGAAAATGTGGCCCTAAATGCATGTGTTGGAAGCCCATAAGCCCATATAATCCATGGAGACTCCTCACTTGACTCCCCCATTAGGGTCTGAAAAAGTAGAACAGAGAACACCCTTTCCAGTGCAATTTAAGTTCACTCAGATACGTGATATGCTAATGTTTAGATTAAGCAGATGGTGAGGAAGGCAGTCNTTAGTTGAGGATTGTTTTTCTCTTTCTGCATATTATTTTCAAACAAACACTTTAAGAGGTAAGTGTGCTCCCTCCTCCCTTTGCTTCTCCTTGAGCGAAAACAGAAAGGAGGAAGAGCAGAGCTGCTTGGCTGGGATTGTTGTCCTATGTGTGCCCAACGCACCCATTTAATTGGGCTGTGAGAAAGAGTGCTTCCATTTCCTTGGTGAGAAAGCTTTGCTGTTTTTGTTATTTCAGAGGAAAAAAGAGTTGGGTCTTGGGTGCGGCCAAGAAGGAAAAGAGGTGAATTTGAAAACAAAAGCTTCTTGGAGAAGAGAGCAGATGCTATGCCTCTATATATCTCTAATTTCTTCTAGGACTCGTCAACACTGGCCCCAATTCTCCTACTTTCTGTGAGATTCACCTCTGCCTCTGCCTCTTCCTCCTCTTCTCCCTTCTTTTCCTCCCCTCCCTCCTCTTCTCTATCCTCCTCCTCCTTTACCCCAAATCTTTTCTCTAGTGCTTTTTGAGTTTTATTTTTTATATGTAGTATGATGTGATGTTTTAGTAACTCTATTTTTAAAAGCCCGAACAATCTTGGTAACCTTCAGAATTCCTCTGCTTGTTCGTCTTCTAACAAGGAAGGAGGTGCAGTTTAAATATCAGCTTCTATCATTTATGGGATCACAACCCTTTAGGGCCAGCATTAACATCAGTTTATCTCATTCCATTTCTTTAAAAGAGATTTTTCTTCGGATTTTGGAGTGGTGGCAAAAAAAAACTAGACACAGAGTTGAGAGAGAAATAGGGAGAGCAATAAATTTGGGGAAGTTTTGGTGTGTTGTTTTTAATGCAATTTCCTTTGAAGATNTCTCTGGCGATTACAACAATGTTTAGTTGCTTCTAATTGTGTTCAGATACTGGACTGACATTTCTTTGTCCTGACTCCTAGGGAAGGTAGGCTCTAGGGCATCCTGGCTCAGCTGGATTAAGCAAACCAAGTCTACAAATCCACCTTTGTCTCCACCATGCTTCATTCTCNCCTGGAAAATGGCCACTCTCAGCTAAGGTCTGCTGTCTGTGGTCCAGGGATTTTACTCCTGAGTGCTTAGGAGCATCACTTTCCAACTCTTTACTTCTTACAACCTCTTCAACACATCCCTTCCTAAGTAGCTGATTCTCCTTGGTCCAAAGATGCAGTATACCAGATGGCTAGATTGTTCATACCTCTGTTGGTATGTGCCTCATTTCTTACCTTTTTAACAAGGATTCTCAGAAGTGAGGCCTGCAAAAGTCATCTTCACTTTCTTGCCTCTCATTTACTTTGTGTGTGTATGTACACACACACACACACACACACACACACACATACACACACGTGGAAGCCAGAAGCCAACATTGTCTTCCTCTATATAACCATCCTATTCTTTGAGGTAAGCCTTCTTACTGAACCCAGAGCCCACCAATTAGACTGGCTGGGAAGTAAGCTCTGGGAATTTGCCAGTCTCTGCTTACCACTCCTGAGCCCTGGGGTTACAGATATTTCTCATTGTGCCTGGCTTTTGTATGGGCCCTGGGAATCTGAACTCAAGTTCTCATGTTTGAGTGATGTGAATTTTACCCATTGAGCCCACACCCCACCCACGTCCAACCTCTCATTTATTCCCGTGTGTATGTAGATGTGTGTGTGTGTGTGTGTGTGTGTGTACACCTGCTTGTGCATAGGGAAGTAGGGAGTGTCCAGGTAGGTATCCAACCCAAGGCTTCACCACTCAGCTATGTCCCCTGCTCCCAGTTTTAAAAAGTCATTCCTTTTAGATGAAAGGACTCTGGACAACACAGCAGTGTCTGAGGAAGGGCATCTCCACTCTTATTTTTCATTGTTTCTGTCTTCTCAGCATCACTTGCCACCAGAGTGTATGACCCAGTTCTTGGTAAGAAACTTTCTCCTTTGCAGATTTCCATGATGACACACTCTTCTTATACTTCCTTTTGGTAAGAAACTGACATCTGTGGTGTTCATTATGATCTGTATAATTCTTGGTGCTGCTCTGGTATAGATTGATCTCTCAAATGTGTTGCTTCAGTTCAATGATCATCATGTCTTCTCTCGTACATATNATGTGTGCAGTGTGTTAGCCACTTTTCAGAGATGGCTATTTGAACTTAAATTAATTTAAATTAACTAGAATTTTTTTTGTTTTTGTTTTCAGTTACACTGTCACATTGTAACCATCTGCTATCTGTGTGTGACTCGTGGCTTCCATATTGCACAATGTGGTGTTGAGTACACTCTCACCATTGCTGAAAGTTCAGTCAGTGTGCATTCTTCTGGAAGGTTTGAGGGCAGTTACTGGAGCCTGGATTGTGTAAGTCATAAAATCATTCAGAAATTTGGCAAAGATTTGCTAACTACCTCTATAGTGCTAAAATATACATTATATAAAAACAGAGTACAGTGTGTTAAATGTGTAGGATTAGTGATGGACAGATTTGAATACTAGTCTACTATAGCCCTTGACACGTNTATGTCAAAGGCAAAGGCTCCACGTGCTTTGCCTCTTTGCATCTCAGTTTTCTTATCTGTAAAATGGAATGATTAGTGGTGCCTTCAACGTAGGGCTACTGTATAGATTGAGAGGTTGATGAATGTAAAGTCTCACATAGAAAGTGAGAAGCTGATAAATGACAGCTGACATCGTTGTTCTTGCTGGTGCATATACCTTCACAATGGGAACACATATGNAGGGACACACCTTTGCTTCATTTCTGCCCTAGTTTCATTTCTCTGGCTGCTATAAAATAAACCTAACACAAAGCAATTTAAGAGCGAAAGGGTTTGTTTAGCTCACAATNCCNGTTACAGTCCAGCATAGCAAGGAAGTCAAGGAAAGCATCAAGGACTTGAAAGAGTTAGTTGAATTACATCTNTAGTCAAGAGTAGAGAGATGAATGCATGCATGCTTCTAGTGCTTACCTGAGTTTCTTTATTCATACAGCCTAGGACCCTAAGCCCAGGCAATGACGCACCCAACAGGTGATCGGGTCTGCCCACATCAATTCGTGTAATCAAGATAATCGTGCAAAGACATCCACAGGTGAACCTAATTTAGACAAGCCCACATTGAGAGCTTCTCAGGTAATTCTAGGTTGCTAAGTTGACAGTTTAAAGGGTCATGTGTTCTAGGAGACTGTCCAGGAGAACAGCATTGGAGAGACTTTTGAATACCAGAGTTTGTCCNGAAAAGTTTACTACAGAATGGAATAGTCGAGGACCCTATGTTTATAGCAGTGATATGTGCANTTATCATGATCAGCATCAAAGAAGGTTGATGTGAGCGCTTTCTACCAGGAGCTGTGTATTCCTCACAAACATTAGTGACAAATATGTGTCCTCCTTACGCTGATAGCTCAAGGCAACGCTGCTGTCTTTTCCCCAGCTTGGAAAGAGTCCCCTGTGCTCTTGACAAGGGTCCTCTATGTTACTTTATAAAGAGGCTGTCGGTCAGTGTCCTGGAACATGCATGAGTGTAAACACGGTTTTCATCTACATCCCCTGAAGGTTGGAAAGTTAACTGGCTCATCTTTGCAGGGCTGTCAGAGTCTCTGTAAAACACTTCTACAAGTGCATGTCACCGGCAGTTTGACACTTCTGACTCACTGCGCCCTACAAGCATGAATTTGGAAATTCCTCTAGGAGGCATTTCCATGTCACAAAGTTCTAGAATAGGTTTGAGCATCACAAATCGACTCCCTTGTCATTTCCTTCTGGGGGACAGTTGGTCCAGGTCTGAAGCAGGTTCTATGAAGAAAACTGTTGTTCTAGGTGGTAACACGGAAAGTGGCTTTGTCATACTGCTTAGGAACTTAACTAATTTTATCAGAGTGAAGACCTGAGTAAGCACATGTGAAGCACTAAGAAACCGTCAGAGGTGAGAGCTCTATGCCTGTGTTCCCAAGTTGCACCTAGCCCAGCTACTCGTAGTGGAGTCCACAGTGTCACATTTCGTCTTCCAATGTTCTTATGGTCAGCTTGCTATAAATTGGAGTTTTAATTCAATTTGACAGAAGCAGAAGTTTGATCCAATTGTGCAGATATGATTGCAAGGGTCTGTTTTCCTCATGTCCAGGTTTGCCTCACCTTCTGATCTCTGTGCAGACAAGGTCACCAGGTTAGGACTAGAACTCAGTGAGGTCTCCATCCCACCATCCTAAAAGCCCTGCTTGATGGCACCATCAGGAGGGGACAACTGACATCTGTGTTAGTCAGGGCAAAATAGTGCTTGCCCTTTTCAGAGAGCCTAAGGCAGCACCTCCCATTGTAAATAGCACATATATTCTTTAGCCCCTAACTGTACAAGATTGGCTTTACAATTGAATTACAGGCAGAAAATTTTAACTGGGCATCACAGGAGATGGTCGTGTAAGTCAGTGAAAAAGGATTAATTTGTCAACCTTTGGCTCTTTCTAGCAGTATTATTTCTNTCGAGCAGCTGTGTTTTAAACAAGGCTGGTCATGTTATGATTTGAGNCATACAGAGTGTTCTTGAAGTAGACCTAAAAGATTAAAAAGATGAAATGTTTCCTTCTCTATTTCTGAGACAGGCAAAGAAAAGGGAGGAAGACAGAGACAGCACTGTGTTTCCCAGAGGGAATATAGTAAACACTCTTGAGAATAAGGATGTAAGTTCCAGGGATAAAGAGTGTAGTTTATTCGAATGATATTTCTACGTCTCCCTTGTCTTTCCCCCTCCATGGTATTTTTTTTCCCCATTGAGCCACTGTTTCCATCCTTACTGGGTATTTACAATTTCTTTCAACTGAGATCAAATGGGATCACACTTCCTGTTTCATGTGGGTTGCCTCTGCCATTGAGAATTATCAGTGCCAAGCAGAAAGGAATGGGAAACTACAGTGAGGTCCTCCTTTGCAGGGAAAAGCCGCCTTTCATTGAAGGGGAAAGACAATGCAGCTGTTTTGAGTGGCTCCCATCTTTAGAAATGCTAATGGAAGTGATTGAATTTCACTGAAAGTGGGGCTAAACGGTGCAAATTAGAAAGAAAAGGGGGTTTGGGAGAAAGAGTCTCATTTAGAGACAAAGATCTTATTTACAGTAACTTTATCCCAACATCTCCATTTTCAGTATTGGTAAATTAAAGATTTAGAGCTCAAGGCACCTACCCCCAACGTGCACCAGGGCACCCCACCCTCAATGTGCACCTATCTATACATCTACACTCTTCTGGCTCCGCTCACTATTTTTCTAGAAACACCTTCTTCTTCCTTTTCCTCCTCCTCCTCCTCCT